>MU275353.1:0-47783 GCA_022160315.1 Panus rudis PR-1116 ss-1
CGGCCTTATTCCCGATGAAATGGTGCAGGCAATCGCATCATTTCTTGAGTTCTGTTACCTCGCGCGTCGTGACTACCACACTGAAGCTACCCTTGGCGACATGGAGAAGCATCTGAAGGATTACCTTCACTTCCGGGATATTTTCGTCCGAACAGGCGTTCGCCCTGAGGGGTTTGATGCCTTGCCAAGAGAACATGCACTCAAACATTATGTGAGCCTGATTCGCAAGTTCGGCTCCCTAAATGGACTTTGTACGTCGATCACCGAGTCAAAACACATCAAGGCGATCAAGGAGCCATGGCGTCGCACGAGCCACTTTGAAGAGCTCGGGCAGATGCTCTTGATCAACCAGCGTCTTGACAAGCTGGCCGCCGCGCGCGCAGACTTTGCTGCTCGTGGAATGCTTGACGGAAGTCTTCTGCAATGTGTGTTGGGCGAATTGGACATGCAGCACGTCCATCAGTGCAGAAACAGCCAAGATGTTGTGGACCCATCGGCAGATGGCGATGACCGCGCCGAGTTTGAAGAAGACGATAATTATGGCGGACCCGGGCAAGCCGATGAGGCAGAAGTTTGCACCTCAGAAGACAATGGCGACTCGGACGCGCAGCCTATTGAAGGTCCGCATGTCGTCGCATCTGTGACTCTTGCTCGTACGCCTGGTAAGTTTGTGGTCTCTCTTGACGTTTGCACTAAAATTTAACAACTCGGTCGACGTGACTTTGACAGATCGTACCTATCCTCACTCATTTTATGAGATTGGCGAGTCAATTGAAATCCCTCACTTGTCCGATCTTGTCGTAGACTATCTTTCTACACAAGATTGGTCAAGTACCTCCAACAGTCTCTCTGATGCTGCTTTGCCATCCTCTGAAATACCATCCCTTGCTGAGATTCGGCATCGCGTCTGCGTAATGCGTTCGGCAACAGCTGTCTTCTATGCACCGAGTGATCCCTCGGGGAGGCAAGGCATGAAGAGCGAACGCATTCGAGCAACACCACGTTGGAGAGGAGGCCCCGGCCGTTACGACTGCGTGTTTGTTGAGCAAGGCAACGGACTTCCCGGTTTCCGCGGTCTACTTGTGGCACGGGTCCGCCTCTTCTTCTCCTTCAAAATCCGATCTCAGACTCATGAATGCGCGCTCGTCGAATGGTTCTCGCAACATGGAGATGATCCCGATGATGTGACCGGGATGTGGGTCGTCACCCCTGACTTCGAGGAGGATGGTAGCCGGTCTCGTCAAGTGATCAGTGTCGAGGCCATTGTCCGGGCAGCGCATCTCATTCCGGTGTATGGCGAAGAATTCCTTTCACCTGATTTTCACCATTCCGAGTCCTTAGATTCATTCCGAGCTTACTATGTTAACAAATTCGCAGATCACCATGCATACGAGATCGCATTTTAGACATTACTACACTGTAATTACTTATCAGTACTTTAGTACACTAAGTAGTGACTTCAGACCTCGGGCTGAGATACAACTGACTTGGCTGTCTGGCCTGCCTGAGTCTGTCTGAGAAATTTGATGCATAAATTGTGGCAAACGCCTCAGGCATTACAGGTGCGCAAAGGCAAACAAGGCATGCCTCAGACAACGAAGGCGCTCTGAGACGTGTTTGAGTTTTCCTGATGTGGCGGTGGAAGGTACATAGCCTGGGCATCCGCTGGACGAGAATCCGAGTAATTGCTGCAGCCGGACCCCGAAGCTATATACACCTTGAGGTCGCAAGTTCTTTCCAACATTACTGCCGGGGTAAGAGGATTCTTCATAGCTTGCTTGTACATATCTTCCTGCTTAGATTCTGACACGGCAACTTCTAAATCATGATGCTTCATGTAAGGAAATCTTCGTACTTTCGCACTGACATGTTTGCCGCGAGCCCGGCGTACGTTAGGCACACATCGCCAATGATCTTGACAGGGAATGCACAGTGCGATATCCGGGTGCCACACGGTGTGTTAAACTGGAATGCCTGCACTATCCCCGGTGGCTGGCCTCAGGAATAACTTGCCGGCACATAGTAGGATGGTTCTGCCGACTGACCGCGCACTCAAACAGGGCAGCCTTGTTACGGCAGCCGAGGTTAGCTTTCTTGAGTTCTGCGACATTGTCAGCTAAGCCTGTTGGATGCTTGGCATTAGCAGGCTGGCGGTTTGCATCAGCATTCCTTACACCGTATGCGCCATTTGCCACGCCGCTTGCGCTCCTTCACAACAAAAGAATATCTGCATAGCAAATCCAAGATTGGATGTTTCCCACTACTTCACCATCGTCCATGTGGTGGAGTTGAACAGAAGCCCAATAGCACACAGAAATAACCAGCCCGCTACACGCTCATTCGGTAGAGAAGGAAACTTGTACGTATGCAGTTCTTTCAGGGATGCAATGTTGACGCCAGCGATTGAAGACGTGTGATCGCAGAATCACCATTGCGACACCCAAAATTCTCGTATCTGTCCTTGATACCCCGCCGCAATTGCTATCACCGTTCCCTGTGGCGCACGTCAATGTGCAAGTCAGCTACAAGCACGGCTGATGCTCGGCGATAATTGTACGGACTCCAGGCGACAATCAGTCAGTGAGCAACTGCTCGTGAGAGCGAAATGTCAGACCGAGGACGTCTTTGATTCTGTTCAAGTTGGTCAATTTACACACATCTCAGCTCGGGGAACATGAGAGAAAATCAGAACGGAACGATGCAAAGGACACGGTGACCCGGTCAATGTACCGCCCGGCATCGCGGACATTAGATGTCGGGAGAAAAGCTCTGAGCCAGAGCAAGATGAGTTATGCATCATATCACTTTGCAGCTGCATCCTTGGGTCGATCCCGTCAGCAGAAAATCATCGTGGGTTTGACTTCGTCTTGAGAGATCCATCTTGGAGGGAATGTCTTCCCACAGCAAGTACGGCATTCGTGAATCGGTAGCCCGAGGACAACGTGGTGTAGCTAACTGAGGTGACACCGGTACATATGATACTAACACCGCGACTTGCCTGGTGATCATACAGTGGAATCGTCAACACAGTAATCATCGGGTGATCAGAGTTTGACAGACACGATCGGCCAGTTACATTGAGACCACAGGATGCTGAGAGCCCTAGACGATAAATATAGACCATAAAAAGACAGGATCGGTGGCAATGATAAGCGTTACAAGGCCAGAGTCCCAGGGAAGTATCGTACACTAGTAGAATACACTGAGGCTGATGCCGAGGTGCCAGCTGAGTACAATGGTCAGTCGAAGACTCGAAATGCTTGCGAGCCTGAGACCGGTACTCACAGTGCGACTGGTACGTTTATAGCGTGAATTGTGGGCTTCTGCCCTTCTCAATGTCATCGTTGCCATCGCTAGATGAATGAGCCTATTTGAAGCATTCAGCATCAGAATGCGTGGTTATAAATCTCTTGCACGCACGTCGGTAACTTGTGTTTTCTCCTGGAATATTTGGATTGGTCCGGGATGCTACAGACGAACATGATCAGACACAAGGGTTGTAAACGAAAAAAATAGACATACTGCGTGGCCGGACGCAGCTTGCAGTCGTGATAGTTCAAAGGTGTGCGGAGCAGCAGAGCTGTTGAGATTGCCCCCACTGAGCGTCATCGTCTTGGAACGAAGCATAGTCCTAGCGTTCAGACTAACAATTGACATGCGTCAGATTAGCACCAGACATCAGGACACATATAGAAACGTTCAGGACTCACGTTCCGAGGAGTGCATTCGCATACACTGTCAGGACATGAAATTAGAAGGAGAAGGCTTGGGAATGAGGAAGTCCAATCTCCGCGCTCACATTTGCTGACAATCGTGACCAAGCCCATGAAGACAAGGCTGTCTTTCACTTGCACATACTGTATAACGCATAGATCAGTCTCAGTTACGGGATGCAGGTGCCGAGCGTTACACACCGTGATTGCGATGGCGAGGGATACAATCCTACGATGTGATGAGTGATGAAACAATGTATGGAGATAGAGCGACCTGCATCATCATGGCTCCCGAGTTGACAGCGTAAGACATCAGCCATCGGACGATGCTGTCCGTCCTGCGAATAGTTTCTTCAGCAGACGTTTGACTGGGTGGTAGCAAGGGAGCCTACCTTGAAACGCCTGATCGTCCGCGGTACAGGTAGTAGATCAGACTTAGGGCAATGATACCATCGATACTCGCTGAAAGAGCATTTGAGACTTCGACCGTGATCTGTATTCCGAGAATGAGCGGACCAGAGCATACAACCCCAAAGATTGTAGACGTACGTTCGGAAGCCGGGCGGCCTGGAACTGGACCCAAGTGCCGGATGTGAGGCTAGATGCGGCGGTGAGGAAAGATATGACGTTGAAAGATGGGCTGCAACTTACGCATAACCGACCGCGGCTGCAGAATGGTAGAGAAGTTAGCTCGACTAAGTGTCAGGAGTTTGTCAGTCTATACTCACTTGTGTGGCAAGCTACAAGGTCGTAACGGAGATGGATACTGTCAGTATTCTTCCAATTCTACGTGTGCCAGAAGATGCATACCAATACGAGCAATGAGCAGAGGAATCTAGAAATCATATGTCTAAATATACGAGGCCATTGACCGCAACTGGTTGCATCCTCACCGTGACTACCAGCATGATCCAAGAGCCATGGCTCACTGTTCTCCTGTGTTCAGGCCCTTGCCTTGAAGGTATAATCAGACCACTCACGTATCCACAAACGACGGATGAAGAAGCTACATGGACCCTTGATCATCAGTACCGGAACGTGATGCATGTTGACATTGATCCTCACCCTTCGACGATGACAACAATGCAATTCTAACAGAAGTGATAGAGTTAGTCTCTGATCCGCTTGTCGACACCTTCAGCTTACTTCTAAGATGATAACCAGCTATCAAGGTAATGATAAGTCGAATTATGCTGCGAGAACGAACATAGTACTGACCCCGACACTCCTATATGGTGCAATATTAACGATCGCTCATCATTTCACTGAATCAACAAAGACGTCAAGACTAACCAGTGAATTTTTCCGACTATTTCGAAGTTACCAAAGCCAGTGATGAACATATAGTAGAGCCACCGGATAGCGAATATACTGTGCAATGTCTCGAGTATCCTGAACGCATCCCACCAAGTGAGAAAGGATGTGAGGCGTAGCTCACAATACGTGCTTACCACACGACCCCGACCATGATCCTCATCCACAGGGGATCATCTTTGGAGTTAAGGAGGTAGATGTAGGACTGAGCGACCGTGATACCATATAATCTAAATAGCGTCGGTTAGCACTATTACGTAGGACATTGAATCGGATGTCAGGTCTGCCTACGTGAACATAATGAAGCTGGTGACCAGCAGACCACCCAACAGTCCTTCAGCTGTGGGCAGAGGCGGAGCGGCAGCGGCTGGCGAAGACATTGCTGAGAGGAGCTCGTTGGCGAGAGGTAAGCGTGCAGAGAGGGGGATGCCGGTGAGAGGGTCTTATAATATCAAGAAGACCCTTATAGAGTTACCGATGTACCTACGATTCGACCGCGCGGCTTTTAGCAGGAACTAATTGGATGCAATTCGTGCCGTTTGATGCAGGACAGACTCCGGAATCGGATAGCCTGACTGTCATTGTCAATGTCTGACACTTGTAGAATCAAACTCTCCCATTGAAAGCTCCCAAGGTCGAATTGATGTGAAAACTTCGACTCCCATCAGCTCAGAGACCGCCGGAGCTGTGTGAATGATTCGGAAGCATAGCCTGTGTCTAGACGTTGGACCTTGAGTCCGCTAGGTTTGGCACTGATCACACATCCATAACACTGCACTCAGTTTCATGAGCTCAGGCCGACGATCAAGCGTAGGAATGGGTACATGAAAGGGAATTGTCAGATAACGTGCTATTGGAACTGAGTTACTCACGAGTGCTCAGATATGACACGGGACGCGCCTGAACATGTACATGTGCAATGTAGTTATCGGAGAGAAATGATCTTCGACGAACTTTGTTCGCGAAGCTCGCCTGAAGCATCATCGAAGTAGAAGGCCGGCCTGGAAGTTTCAGGGCCACTCTTTCAGTAAGAACCAGCTTTACCTTACCCTGGTGACGAGTATCAATCAATCCCAAGGTCGCACATGCTTCAGGAAGTGACGGATTGATATCGGCGGCGGCAATGTTCCCGGCGGTGTTGTCACTCTGATTCACTAAAGCGTTCTATGGTAGCCCTATTCAATCCTGGTTACAAATGTGCCTGCAAATAAGTGAGGGGTTCGATAACAATTTCTCACTACGAGCGAGAGAAGTTAACTTCTATTTACTCAGTAGTTGAGTATACGTTTGATGTGTAACGCGAGGGCCTATATACCTGGGGAGGATGTGATGGCGATCAAGCGGTGTAAACAGGAAATACCGGTGCTTACCAGCGGATTGAGTCAAGACATCAAACTATGCGAAATCTGCAATGCAATGACAGCTCGAAGCAAAAACTACACCGCAGTAGTATCAGGAGCAAGTGAACCGATCTGTAGTCTCAGTGCAGACGAGGAACATCTCCACTCGACGAGTCACCATATGGAAGCACTTGCCTCTGATATTCTAGTCAAATCTCTAATTTAATGCCATGAGCTAGACTGTCGTGTTGAAAATATACCGTTGCGAGATCCCCAAATGACATGTTCATTGTAGAGATCGACAACGTTCGGATAACTTGCAAAGACAAGACCATCGTTCAGGCGACCGGCAAAAGCCGAAGCTCGCGACGCGAGCACGTGAAAGAAGGAACCTAGGCGCCAGAGAAGACGCGTCGAGACGCCGGCCGCAAGGGACGCTCTTGCTTGTGGCCACATCGAAGTCCATTCCAAAGTACTTAATTCACTCCTCCAGCGGTTTGCGACCACGTCCCACCATGGCCAGGGCATCCAAGGCGTCTTCGCATCCTCTGTCATCTCAACCCGTCATATCTTCCTTCTTCACACAGAGCACAACGTCTGGAAGTTCTCCTCGCAAAGGCAGAACAATGCGCTCAAACTCCCCTATAGACCTCACAATGTCCGATGATGATGCCAATGAGGACTTGATGGAGCGACCTGCGAAGAGAAGAAAGATGGTTTATGCAGATGAGCCCCCATCTCTGCATATGGCGGAAAAGGTTATTAATAACCACTCTTCTCGCCGTGATTTGTCCGTTGTTGGCACGGCAGAACGGTATTCCTTCAACAATAGTATACCTGACAAGGGTGAGGATCCTTCTGATCCCCGAGAACGAGAGGAACGCATACGACGTCGCGAAAAAGCGAAGAAGATTCTCCTAGTAGATGAGAAACTGTTCGTTCATGATGACGGTGTGCAATACGAGTTGGGCAGCGACGACGACGCCGACGACAATGAGACCCTTCCGAAAGAGGTGGCCCAGACTGCTGATCGTGAACGCAGTGACTCCCAGTTTGACGAGTTGATGACTATGTTCAAGAACCCGACAAGTCGAATAGGAGCTCGGACCAAGTCAGGAAATGCGGCTAAGGCCAAGTCCAAGAAATCACAGGAAATAGGGCCTAGTGGACTCCCGTACACCCCGCTAGAGCTTCAGGTTTGCTCTCTTCATGCATGTACGGTATCACTTGCTCACGCATACTTAATAGATCCTCGAAATGAAGAAAAAGTACCCAGGGACGATCCTGATGTTTGAGGTTGGGTATAAATTTCGATTCTTTGGAGAGGATGCACCTGTATGTAGGCTATTAGAAGGTTCTACGATGCGCTGTTACTTATTGGTTGCTTTTAGATTGCTGCTAAAGAGCTTGGTATCGTTGCATTTCAACATCGAAATTTCCTAACAGCCTCTATACCCGTACACAGGCGTGATGTCCACTTGAAGAAGTAAGTGCATATCGTGTTCTTACTTTCAGTAGCTACAACAGGTTCTACAGGTTGCTCTCTCGAGGCCATAAAGTCGGTATAGTAGAACAAACTGAAACTGCTGCTCTCAAGAAGGCGGGCGATACACGCAACGACCTGTTCGCCCGGAAACTTACCCAACTATACACCGCTACAACGTCGGTATCAATATTCTACGCTGGATCAAGTTCGCTGACATGCTAAACGATAGATATGTCGATGCGCTTAACTCAGCTGATGAGAATGGTGCTATATCTGCACCTCCCCTCGTATGTCTCGTTGAAGACCTACAAGGCGGAATGGGAGAAGACGAGCGTGTTTGCATCAGTATGATAGCGGTCTCCCCGAGCACCGGTGACGTCGTATGGGACCAATTCGAAGGTACGTTGTAACCGCAACGACATGTGCATCGCGTTCTGATGTTTGTGTTACGACTCGGAATAGATAATCATATGAGAACTGAGCTGGAGGTCAGTTCTGTAATGTATATATTTGACGGGGATGCTCATCAATGATTCAGACTAGAATGGTGCACACGATGCCTTCTGAACTTCTACTTCCGGAGAAAGGCCTTAGCAAACCAACGGAGAAAATGCTAAAGTACTTCACCACGTAGGTCTACGTGCTGATAATAGAATCCAGGAACAGTTATTGAATATATGTGCTTCTGACCTAGACATTCGATGGCCGAGCACAAGACGAGAATCGAGCGTTTCAAGCACTCCATGTCGTATACTGAAGCTTTCTCGTACCTCTCAAGGTTCTACACCGATAAGACGAAATCCTCAGTTGCATCAGAGAGCTTCAATTCTGGCAGGTTGCTTCGTCCGCGCTCATCGGTCTATGTATTAAGAATTCGTTTCACCTAGGTCAGTTGATGGCTTCTATCTCTAATTTCCCCAAGCAAGTCGTTGTCGCTCTCGCGCGGGCCGTGCAGTATCTATCCGATTTCGATATTGCAGATGTCCTTCTCGAAACTAGGTTCTTCTCCAAGTTCACGGAGAGGACGCATATGCTGTTGAATGGCAATACGCTGACTAATTTGTACGTTGATGTGCCGCTCAATCGCTCTATGCCGACAAACTGACGTCGGCCACCAGAGAAATCTATCGCAACGAAACAGACTTCTCCAAGAAAGGCTCTTTGATATGGATCTTGGACCATACGACGACTAAGTTTGGAGCAAGAATGCTCAGAAGTTGGGTTGGACGTCCATTAACCGATACTTCGTACGTGCGACAACCGCAAGACATTGCAGTCTGTTCTGATGTTCTGCACCTTAGGGCGTTGTCAGAGCGAACGGATGCAATCGAAGAGATACTCTCTACACATTCAGCTCACCTGACAACCTTGAGGACGGTATTGAAGAACTCTCCTGACTTGGCAAGAGGGCTGTGCCGTATACAGTATGGCAAGGTTTGTTCTCTCCTTTCATCCATTTCGGCGCGTTGCTCAACGAAACCCCCCCACGATCTCACAGTGCACTCCTCCAGAACTAGTTACTTTCTTGACAGCTCTCTCTAAGATCGCATCCGCGTTTCCTCTGGTTGACAATGTTGATGCTGCCGGATTCAAGTCTCCCATCCTAAACGGTGTTTTGTACACCTTGCCTAAACTAAGGAAACCGGTCGAGGAGTTGCTGAACGTAGTCAATTTGCAGAAGGCGCGAGAGGGCAAAAAGGAAGCAATGTGGACAGATGTGGACAAATATCCTGATATCGACGCTTACGCCATGGTGAGTACCTCCATGCAGGATAGTACTTTCTACTAATAACCCTGTAGAACATCCAAGTGGTCGAGTCAGAACTGATGGATGAGCTCAAGACCAGTATGTGATACGTGTCTCTCAGGATTCTGGGGATACTTATCCCTCTTTCCTATCTAGTACGCAAAATTGTTAAGAAGCCTTCGCTGCAGTACACTACTTGGAGTACCGAGGAGGTAGGAGGTCCTTGTCATTTGGCGACTTCTACCGTACTGAGTTCTTGTGATAATTGTAGTACGTCGTCGAGATCAGGAAAGATGAGAATAGAGAGATCCCCGTCGATTGGATTCTTCTCTCGAGGTTCGTGGTGATTTCACTGTTCTCCTGTTCCCCCTGACCTGTAAGTTTGCATACAGTACGAAGACTGTTCGGCGTTATCATCCCCCTGCAGTCAAGGAGAAACTTCTACAGCGTGCGCAGTGGCAAGAGGCTCTCGAAAGCGCAGCCAAAGAAGCCTATCAGTCCTTCCTTCAAGAGATCTCGCACAAGTATTACGCTCTCTTCCGCGATGCTATCAACAAGCTAGCAGTAGCGGACTGCCTCCTTAGTTTGGCCCTCGTCTCGGTTCAAGAAGGATACGTCCGGCCTGAATTCGTCGAGTCCGATGAAGACATTCTTGAAATAGTCGACGGAAGACATCCTATGGTAGAAACCCTGCGAAATGAGCCATTTATTCCTAACTCGATCACGATGGGTGATGGCGAACCTAGGAGCAAGATCATCACTGGACCTAACATGGGTGGGAAGAGCTCTGTGGTCAAGATGGTAGCCTTGTGTACGATAGTATGTCGCCCTTCAGTCTACGAGATATCTTTTGGAAGCTGATGATGACCCTCCATAGATGGCACAGATTGGCTCCTATGTCCCTGCAGCATCAATGAAATTGTCAATGGTAGACGGGATATTGGTCAGAATGGGAGGTTAGTGGAGCTGGGCCTTTTGTTTTGGTGTCGTACTGACGTCCATGCTGCGTCCAGCTTCTGATGAGCTCGTGCGAGGAAGATCTACGTTCATGGTAGAGATGCAAGAGACGAGCGAGATCCTACAGCTCGCAACACGCAAAACGCTGGTCATCCTAGACGAACTTGGCCGAGGGACATCAACCTTCGATGGAGTGAGTCAAGCACAATCCCCATAAAGCGCTTACTTTACTGAACAATACACTCAGATGGCAGTTGCCAGTGCTGTCCTACAACATCTCGTTCAGAACATAAAGTGCAAGACGCTCTTCATCACGCACTATCCGCAGGTAGCGAACGATCTCGAGCGCAGATTCCCAGACGACCTGGAGAATTTACATATGGGCTTCACGGAAGATACTCGCATTGACGGCACCCGCGAAGTAACATTCCTATACAAGCTGAGCGAAGGACTATCGAAGGAATCCTTCGGCGTTGAATGCGCGAGACTAGCTGGTATTCCTGAAAGTATCCTGCGACTTGCTAGTGCACGTGCACACTCTATGAAAGGGCTGGTGGAATCTCGAGTGAACAAGAGCAGGTACGTTGTTCGAGATTTTTTGAACCAAATTGTTGACTCCATTCACGCAGACTGCGCAAATGTCTTCAGTTGCTTCGCAACCCCGCAAACCCACGCGATGCATTGCAAGAACTGAGAGAGCTGCTGATATGAAGCAGATACCTAGATATACCCCTATATAATCTATATACTCTACGCCTTGTTTTTCTTGACTTTTTTCCTCTTGGATTTCTTGGACGTCGTTTCCGCTTCCGCCTCCTCCCCAGACCCATCAGCATCCTCCGCCTTACGCTTCTTATCCTCACTCTTCTTATTCTCGTTCTTCGCAGCAGCGCCCTTCATAGCCTGATCAATAGTACGCATCACCTGCTTGCACAAATCATGAAGCCCCTTAGCCTGCTTGAAATGACTCGAAGCCTCCAACTTCTCCAACAACTGTTGCCAAGACGCAGGTTTCCAAATTCGCTGTACTTCCTCCAGGTTGGCGGTGATCCGTCTGGTTTGTCTGACGGCGGAGAGTGCGAGCTTGAGGATATCCTTTACATGGGGGACTGTGAGGGTTGACTTTTCGTTCTCTGCGGCTTTGGTGATTGCATTCAGGATCGCGTCACGAAGAACGGGCATGAAAGACATAGCCTCGGCGTTGAGATCGATCTGCATGAACATACGGTATACGAATCAGCAAAACTCGAAAGAACAATTGAATGAATACGCACGACAGAGAATACTTGAGACAGTAGAACCTGGAGCAAATGGAACACCTGACTCTGGCGATAGGCATTAACAGCCTTGGGGATCACATCAATGTACTCCTGACGCATCCCCCAAGCAACCCTAGGATACCTCCTCCCAAACTCCTGGATAAACCCAGTACTCAAGCGCGAAGCTTTGCGAGTAACAAAATCAACCAACGAAGCACTATACACCTTCCTCACGCTCTCCTCATCCCCGGCATGTACCAACGCCCTCGAGACGAACAAGCTACATCCGCCCAACGTAAAGAGGACATCAGACGAGGGAGCCTTCCGCGCACGGACATGCAACTCTTCAAGTATCGCAATGGCTGATTCTCGGTCGAATTCCGTTGGCGTTTCTTTGGACTTGACGATCCGCGAACGTAATATCCCCGTAGCCTTGTCCGCGAGTTGTTTTTCGTCGGAGCTTGTGTCCGTGATAAGCTCCACAAGGGGTAAGATGAATCGGAAGATATGTGGGTTGGTAGGTTGCTTCTTGAAGAAGATCTCTACGAGATCGAGAACCCTGTTCTTGTAATGCGTAGCTTCGCGCTGAGCGTCGAGGGCACCTTCATTCAGCATGTGAGAAAACTTCGTGGCTTCTCGTAAGACTGGTAAGAGATAAGACGAACCTTTACCCATTTTCTTCTCCTCAGCGCGAGCTTTGAAGACAGCGGCGAGTTGTTCGTCAATAGCCATCATCTGATCGTCGTCCATGAGTTCTTCCTCCGATTCATCGTCCGTATCGCCAGTCGCTGGTTCGATCCCATTGACGCGGAGAGCTTCCTCGATCTTGCGACGCAATTCAGGGTCTTCAGCTTCGGCCTCCTCTTCTTCATCCTCTTCGGCGTCGGAAGACTCCGAATCACTCGCGTCCTCCCCCTCGTCCTCGTCCTCATCTTCATCTTCATCGTCACTTGCGGCACCTTCCATCTCCTCATCCTCGTCTCCATCCTCAAGGAGCTCCGCAGGGTCTTTCCGTGCAAGTTGCTACACCCCACCAATAAAAAACGACGCACACAACGCTCAAAAGCGAAAGCCCACATACCGCAAGTACAAGATCAACAGTACTCTCCTTCACATCCGCACACAACAGCGCGAAAACTTGATTAGCCACCGCACGCATATACGCAGTCCCCTTTTCCAAGAACCCAATGACGACGTCCACGAGTACGTCAATCGGTTCCGGCTCGTCCGTTTCTTCATTTTCGTTTTTCTTCGCATTCTCAGCAGCAGCGGTAGAGTCCGCGGCAGCAGGCTTGCGGCCCTTTTTGTTGCTCTTCTTGGTCTCAGCGGGGAAGAGCCTCGACCCGCCGTCCAGACAATTCTAGATGGGGAGATCCCAAGATAAGAGTCAGGATGGGGATGGACACAAATACATATCGTGGGGGGAGGGGGGAACACGCACCTGAAGAACTTCCATCTCATCTTCCTCTCCCTCTCCCTCATCGTCATCGTCATCGTCATCCGCATCCGCGCAATACGCCGCTAAAAGAGCAGCCGAAACCAAGAGTTCGGTCCCACCCGCGACATCTTGCAGCTGATCTCCCACAACCTAAACCAAAGCAGCAAGCGTGTTCAATATTGCCCTTGAATGAGCACCTCGCAGATCACTCTGACGCACTGAACACGAAAATACCACGTACCTGATCACGACGCAACCTCACACAGAGCTCTCGAGCCCTTCGGTACACGCCCACCACATCTTCGTCCCGTTCCGCCAGGACGCTCAGGTGTTTCCCGTCCTTCTCTAACCGTTCGATCGACTGAAGGACTCGCGAGATCCAGAATCGTCCATCAGACGCTGCTGCGGGTACCTTGACGGTTTTGTCGTCTGTTTGCGGGGGAAAAGCATTGTGGGTGAGTTCTCGGACGTCGAGTATGGAAGACAGGGCGTTGGGAGGGATACGTACCTGTTTTGAGCACTGTAGCGTGTGTGGTCAACTCGGCTAGGCAGCTGAGCAAACGTTCCCGACACAACTTTCTCAAATCATCAGAAAACGGAGGCGAAGGGATACTATGCAGCTAATCAAAGATGACTCGTTAGTTTAGTCCCACCTCCAGAAAAAATATAGATAGAAATGGACGAAGAAGCGAAGGAGGAAAAAGAAGGAGGAAAAGGAGCAAGGAAGGAAGCAAAGAGCAACGACATACCGCGAGAAACTCGGACTTTTCAGATTTCCTCCGCACGATGAAAAGACCATGAACAGTGAACCAGTCCAGAATGGCCTGTACCCACGCGTCATCCTTCGGGATCGCTCCGTTCCTAACCAACGCCGCCAGCTGTTCGATTATCCATGTCCGCCGTGCGTTCACGGAGGCGACGTCAGATCTAAGAAAACCAATCCTAGATTCAGCATTCGCGCACACAGCGCCATTGGGTGGGAAAGAGGGAAAGAGAGAGAGAGAGAGAGAGAGAGAGAAAGAGAGAGAGGATACGTACGCGTCATGCTCAGCGTTCACCTGTTCGAGTAAATGCTTGATATAAGCCTGGATGCCCTCGTTGTCCATAGACGTCAAGATCGTCTCAACCGTCTTCGTCTTTGTCAATTTATCAAACTGATGAGACCCATGAACACCCGTAAGCTGCAAGATCAGCGCGAACCCAACAGTCGGGTCCTTCTTCACCAAAGCATGAATATCATTCGCCTGCCCAAGAAAAACGGACATGAAGTCGGGGTAACAGTAACAACTTGATAGCACGGACGTACCACCTGCTTCGCCGCCTTGTGCAAGTACCTATCGCTATTAGATAGGTGGTTAATCCAGGAACGCATAAAGTTCTTCGTAAATAGCATAGGCAAATCGGGAGCAGACACTTTAGGAAGCGCTTTTTGGAATATCTGGAATCCCCAATACTTCCGTTCCGCAGACGACGTCGAGGAAAATAACGATTCTGTTCACATAGGTGAGCAAATCGCGATATGCGCAGGGGTGGGATGATGGTGACTGACCGTCCACTAATATTCGGAAAAACTCTGGGAAGGAGGTCTTTCGTTGTTCGTTTTGACCGAGTACGTCGTCTAGAAGCAAGTCCCAGACGGAGTGCACCTGAGGTTTCCAGTTGCCAGATTTTGGTTTAAGATCCGCATCCTCGTCTTCGTCCACCGAAACTTCCTGCGCAGCGAGATGAGTAAAGAAAAGGTAGAAAATAACCGCATGTTCTGATATGCGTACTTTCAAAATACGAGCTAGGACACTATAGTTCCCGGTGTGTGTGATCTCCGAATGCTTGAAAGGCGGCGAAAGCAACTCGCGCCAGTTCGCAGAGGGATAGTACTTCTGCAACTTGAGCGTAACCGCCACCTTCTCAGGCGTCCATACTTTATTCTCTCCATAAACCTTATCAACGATAGATTTGAAAGCGTCCTCCTTCCACGGGACCGCTGTATGACCGAGAGCGTCCAACGCGAGACCAATGGTCCACCAGGCGCTTTCGCGCAGCCATGAACGCTTCTCGCCGAGAGCGAGGAGTTGGTTGATGACTTCCATGAAGCTGTCGGGGTTGGAGGCGACGGTGGGGGAGGAGGCAAGCGGGGAATCGCGGACAATGAGGCCAGACTGGATGACGGAAGTCAACCCGAATAGACGAGCAAAGAGCACGTCGCGTTCTTCTTGGCCGGTCATTGAACCTTGGGTTTTGGACGAGTCGAGGACCAAGGTCACGATTTGGATGCATGTCACGGTGTTGATTCTCGCCAGCAACTGCACGCATTGCGCTCAATTTTTGTTTTCGTGAAAATGACTGGAGAGGAACTGACCTCGGTCAACGCGACTGCAAACCCGAGTCGGCTGCTTTCCCTGGGACTTGCGAGACCGCGCACCAGCCGTCGAATGGCGTACGACACATCCTGTGCATTCAACGCATCCAAGTCCTGCCCCAGCTTCTTCTCCTTCGACTCTGCAGAATCTTCATCTGCACGCTCCTTGGGCTGGAACTCGGCCTGGAACCTCTCAAGTGCTCCAATAAGTTTCACAGAGGCCTCTATCCGCTCCTTCTTGTTCGCAGAGGACAAGTGCCAGTAGAGGGCAAGTGTGGTGGACATGGCGTCCTCCGTGTGTAGGTCGAGGTTTCTTTCTACCACCGTGGAACGCCAATGGCAAAAATTTCCCAGAATGGTTATCGGCTGCCCGGGCCGCGCACTCCGGAGTGTTCAGCGCCGAGCAGCCCGATGACGCCGCCGCTTGTCCTCGTCCACTTCGCCGCAGATCGCATCCTCCCAACTGCTGCCATGTTTTCGTCTCTGCGAATGTCTCGTGACGAGCTCATCAGAACACCGAATGCCGCACTGTCCAAACCTGATTCAATGAGTCTCAATCCATGCAGAACGCCATACAGATCCCTGAACTCACCTCCCGCCTTATCCTCACTTTCTCGCCCTCATCTAGCAAGAACCATTTAGTCTGCTAGCGTACGACGGGTTAGCATCGCGGGATCGCATCCCGACGCCGTTGAATTCAATCTCCCGAACTTTGGGATCCCGGTGACGTCTGTAGTCTGTCGGAAACTGGCATCTGGCTCGTTACAATCCCTAGCTGAAGTCGCCCATCGGAGATGTGGAACCATGCGGCCTTCCGTACATACGTACTATCCCTCACACAGTCGTATGTTTCTCCCACTTTCTCTCCCTCTCTTCGTTTTGTTGTGATCATCTCTCAAGTCTCGGGAACGACATACCGTACCCTTCCAATCCATCAACCAGCCATCAACCAGCCATCAACCCCAAACCCGCATCGTCATCGTCATCGTCGCAGCTCCTCGGAGGTACGGTACCCCGATCTAAACTTTTCCAAAAGATCCTTTACCCCCTTTGTACGATCGTCATTGATCTTCATCCCTTCATCCCGTATTCGCGAATTCGCGAATTCGAGTCCGCACATATCGTTGAAACTTGATGTCATTCCCCAGTCCCACACTAAGAACATGTGGCACTCTCTATAGTATTAGTCGAGCGGCACATCCTCGCGATGACATGACATGACGGAACGATCCTCTGTACGACGCTTTGAAGCTGAAAAAGCCGCCAGCCAAGTTACAGCTCGGAAAGTTGACAAATCCGAGTCGCTTTGTACTGTCAGTGACGATCTTCGCTTCGCTTCCCGACCGCTTCCATTTCATCGTCGTTGCCACCGCTGCTCCCCCCCTCAAATTTCAAAACTATAACGCCCCATCCTACCTGTTTCTGTAATCATACCACACTTCGTCGGGCTCTCTACACTTAAGATTTCAGAACGATGAACACCCGGGCTTCTATGATTATGATACCACGAGGAAGTCATTCCCGTCAGGCCAGTGACACTGATAACAAGCCATCCCTGCCATTCATATACCCCGCCCGCGTAGCGGTAGCGAAAATCACATCACAAAATAACAACAAAAGTATTGTGACTCAAGGCTTTAAATTTCTTGTCTTATGACCACGAGCACGCCTCCACGCCTCCGCGGTTCCCGGATTCCGGTCCTTTCTTCGTTCGTTTACTGTAATAACCTAAGGGCCAAGCCTCAAGCTTAAGGACCGGTATCAGCGTTTGGAGTAAGTTCATGGTGGGGGTTCTTCCCTGCCTCTCTAACTTCTAAGTGGCTAACGAGGGTACCGTTGTACCCTCCGACCCTCCGACTCTCGTTACTGTGGGGCTCGAAGTGGACCAAGTGGATCGTGCAGACGCGTAACCGTTCACGTTCAAATGGTACCCCCAATATTAATATTCATTCAAGTTGGAGTCGAAGTCGGAGAGGCATACTAGTGAACCGAGGGCCGAGGGGCTTCAAGCTTCAAGGTGTAAACTGAACGAACGAACACCTGATACTCACGGTATCTTACCACCACCAAAGTCTACATTTAAAACCCACAGAATCAGAACTGGTACTTCCTCCGAACCCGACATTCACAAGTGGCCAAATCTAGAAGACCCCGGGGGGTTGATCATTGACAACACAGCTCAAGCTCACTTGATCACTCCGTGAGAGCCGTCTACAGTCTTGAATCTTCTTTTAGCTCTGTAGTTCTATAACAGTGATAGTAATAGTAATACGGATGAGAGCCGTTGAAGCGGCCTTTACCGGTTACCGCCAAATGTATGTATTATTTCAGGAGAAGAGTCGCATCACGAGAAAAGAGAAGTCGCATACCGAGAAAAGGGTGAGAGGCTACACTGACAACCTTCAGACTCATGACCCTCTCGAGTCTCGGACCTCAACCAAAGCGACGGTGTTATCCTCCCACTGAGGCAACTTTTGGCGGTTAACGTTAACGTTAACGCTACATATTACTAGAAGTTTAGAACTGACAGGTGCGGGGGCGGGGGCGGGGACGGGGAACGAAGTAAACTTTTACCTCTTTAACCATCATCCGTTCGCATTGTCCGTTCGCAACGCCCGGCCTCATGTACATTGTATACATTCTTACTACTATCACTAGCTATAGTAAGCCTGGTGGCAGAATTAGAAATAGCATGGACTACGCATCCTGTATACCTGTCGCTAGCTCCGGTCACGCGAGACCCTCCCTCCCTATAGTCTGTAGCCATTTAGCCTAGTTTCAGCGCGGCGTTTTTCGTACGTGGTCAGGGCAGGATCAAGTGTTCGTGATTCTGAAAGGAGGTATGGGACCGGTACCACGAGCTTTGCGGGGTATCAGTATCCGAGCGTTGCGCAATGCGGGGCATATCAACAATTGTGTACCTGCAAGATATTGTACGTATATACAGTAGACGGGTACCGGTGGGTCTCAGCCTTGTTTCGGTCTTTCGGTGAAAACATGGAGAAACCAACCAATCAAGACGAACTGAGTACGAGTGTGTCCCCAGGTGTCCCCATTCCCGTCCCCGACGATTATTCAGAAAATCAGCAACGCAGATTCAGATATAATGATCGACGTGGACCTGGAAGAGGGGGAAGCACCGTACTCAAGGAATTTCAATGAGTTCAAGGAAGGGAGAGGGGGAAGATACCATCGGGGAGCCCAAACCCAAAACCACGGGCCACTGCTTCTCAAAAGGACCCGAACCTATCCTCGTTCCGTTTAGCGGTCAGCGGTCAACGGCAGCGCCCCGGAACATGTGATCTTGTGCCAGGAGACCGAGAAAGAGGTCCCCTTACGCCCGTCGCCCGCTTGAGCCTTGTGGCCCCCCGCGATTTCACCGCACGCGTTTAACTTGTAAACACCCAGGGTCCCAAAAGATCCTATTCCGGTAGCCCGAGCTATATAACTACACTCACTCCTGGGCCACTTACCCCACAGTCCCCTTCATTACACATACCCCGCACTCGAATACCTGGGACTACTATTACCTTCGCGCTTTGCGTTTACTAGTACTACCTGCTAGTTATTCGACAGCCCCTACTCGTATATCAGTCATACCCCTCTACACCGTGCTCTCCACTGCATACCACCATCCACCATGACGCACACCGTACTCTCCTCATTCGACCCCCTCGCCACCCACCCCTTCACAAACAACTCCGGGCTCCTACCAAAGCCCATCCCACCCTCCCAATACCCCCACCACGTCCCCTCCTCCACGAGCATGACCAACTCTTCTCCATCAACGACGTCTCAAACAAAGCGACAACAACAACAACAACAAGTGCCTCTTCATGCTCCGAAGCCATCGCGTGCTTCAGGCTCACCAGCCAAACCGACTTCCACTTCTAGACAACGAGCCCCCATCTTCGTTCCGTTCCGTCCTGAACGGTCTTCTCCGGACCTTGAGGATATCTTGTTGAAGAAGAAAGTGGCAGATGCGTTGTTGAATAAACGACAGTGGAGTATTGATCAGGCGAAGGTACCCTCTTCTTCCTCTTCTTCTTCGTCTTCTGCGTCCACACCGACGAAGAGAAAGTGAAGTGAAAGTCATTCGGGGCCGTCAGTGACGCTATCCATGAATACCCCTCCACACGTGATTTATACCCTCCGGTACGTCTTTTGTTTCCCATCCCATTCAATCGCTTGTCTTACGCTCCACTTTTGTATTGTAGCATCTTTTATCTAACGATCCCCTCATGATTCTTTCAATTTGGGAGGCACTTCTGCCACTGCGATACCCAGTGTCCATAGCTTCTCGTTGCTTTGTTGGCAGTTTTTTTTTTCTTTTTTTCAGGACCTCGTGGTGTTGTGATCTCGATTCTCTGGTGTTCTAGGAAATACCTTTTCGGGTAACCGCCCTTTCATAATGGTCTGACTTCGCGTCTTCTCTCTCTTCTCACTCATGATCAGTTCAGTGCTTCGTCTGTTATCTCTTCCTCTCCCTCTCCCTCTCCCTCTCTCGTAGCAGCAGCAGCAGCACTAGTAACTTCATCTCAGACCTCCTCTCACTCTCCTTAATCCACTTTGCTATCCTACTATCCTATCACACTGCCTATGCTCTTCCTTGCAATCGCTTCGCAATGAACAGTAGTAGTATGTACGAATATCCTGTCCGTATTATTGATCCCCACCAATCTAAAAGTATTCACCCACTCTCTCTTCTATTCCAACATTATTCCAATGTGTCAAGATCGGTACCGAGCCCTCCGAGTGTCCCACCAAACGCAGTGTACACCAGCTGTTACTGCGAAGAGAATATCTATCTGCTCGTTCAGGAGTTCGCAAAGAGAGCAGAGGAGGACCCGGGGAAGTTCCCTTGGGAGATATACGCGGTGTTCATTTCGAACGATCATAAGACGGTAAGTGACAACGTGTTTTGTTGACTCTTGACTATCATTACTACTACTGTACATGGTCCATCCCGCGTTACGTTTTGTAGTGAGCCCATAAGTGACTAACCACCACCTAAAGGTAGCCTTATGGAACCAGAAGTTAAAAGAAGACGTGGTCGTTTGGGATTACCACGTAATACTCGTGCTTCGACCTCGACCACGACCCCGCGCTCAGGCTTCGAGGCCAGATCATGCATGCGCAGGAACACAGGAACCACCGGATCTTGTTTCCCCGCATCTTCGAAGTCATGATCAAGACTTAGAGACATGGATATACGACTTCGATACGCGGTTGACTACACCGTGTACCTGGCAAAGTACGTGTAACCAACTCTTCGGACATGATACGATCCCTTATTGTGTAGCATACATGATGGGGACCTTCCCATATGCATTCCAAAGTTACGATGAGGAGAGACTGAAGGAGGAATTCGTTAGGTGAGTTCTACTTCTGGCTCTCGGGTACCTACCCCTACTGACCTTGGAAGGACTTACTATAACCCACTATTTGCCCACTATGCTATAGTTCATTTCGGGTCATCCCCTCCCGAGTATACCTAGACCACTTCGCCTCGGACCGTACCCACATGGTAAGTAACTCCCTGTAACTCCCAATACCCATGGCCATAGCCAGGCAAGGCACATCTACGCCTACCTACTATGACTCTCATGCATTCCATCGCGCATAAGTACAGTTCATAACCTCGGCTCACGATCCATTCTCTTTCAGATCACAGGCACCGACGAAATCGGGAACCCCACCTACTCCGCCCCGCCTCCGAGTTACCCACCCATATGCGGGCGCGTAGCGAAGGAGAAAGGGATAGTGAATAACTTGTTTGACTCGTTCGTGTCTATGTCTGGGTCTACTAGTATGGGTGTAGCCGGTCACGTTCCTACTTCAGCTACAGAAATGACTACAGACGCAAATACGAATGCGAATGGAGCGGATGCGGACTCGGAGGTGCGGAGCTTGAAGGCGGAGTACTTTGGGGAAGTCATGGATATGGAAACCTTCATACGATGGTTGTCTTTCGGTTCCAGGTAGCTTGGGTATTGATAACGATGATGAGCTCGAGTGTACGATATGATAGGAATCGTTCGAGCCTTTGTCCGAGTGCACAAGTAACCCGGAACTCCGAGTCAGTCGTGAGGCTGGAGGTTGAAGCTTGGAAGTCGCAATCGCCCCTTTATGATTAGGTACAACGGGCGGATTACTATCGTATGCTCGATGCTCATGTCGGTGCCCGGTGGGGCTGCCACAGTGGTGTCAACTAGATATTGTCCAGACAGTTATTCCAATTAAACGCGTGGTATAAAGCGGGAGTTGGAAGCTTAGTGAGAGAACGTGAGCGCGTCGGACGGATCACTTTGAGGTCGGTTCGGAAAAGGACACGTAAGCAGTCGGTTCAGCTCACTTTGTTTGCTACGCCCGCACACGCCAATCTAGCGCGCGGTGTTACTCTTCTCGCTCCTCGACATCGACCGTCGCCTCCGAGTCATTGTTCTCTCCTTTCGCATATCGTTGTTTACTGTACTACATATCTTTCAATATCTTCTCTCATGAACGGACACAGTGGACCGAGTAACGGCGTCGTTGGGACGGTCGATGGGAGGCAAAACGACCACTATGCGGCGAGCCACACAGACTCGTCCTCAAACTCGGGTGGCGTCCCAGTTGCCAATGGCTATCCAACGTGCGTACCATTCCTCTCATAATGTCTCGTGTCTTTGTCTTCTTTCTGGCTCTCGCCTATCTGGGTCGTGCTTATGCCTCATTCTCCGGACAAAGTCGTTTTAAACTTTCTCGCCGCTTTGCCACCGTGTTTCCCCACGTACGCTAGAACATACATGTTGCGTCAAGGGGAACAGATTTTACCGATCTGTTGTAGCTGCAGCCTATGCCAACGATGATCTCATATCGCGGCTCACTGCACGCCCGGGATACATGAGCCTCGCCCATAATCGCGTAGCATTTGCTTGTTGCAACGCGTCCGTCGGTCTCTTAAACATTTAAGCGCTAACAATTATCGGTTTTTATAGCACACCTTCGGTATTTCACTTGCATAATGAGGCCATTGTAAATCATTTGTACCATGCTGGCTTCCAAACGGGTGTACGTATCATGAATGTTCCTCATGTATTTTGACCCATCGTGACGCCCTCTCTCTCGTGTCTAGAATTACGCAGATACCATTCTGGTCAGTAAATAATTGATCGACGAACGCGGGACCGCGATTTACTGAATGGACCGTTCAGCATGTCCATGGGAATGCTTACAGGTTGCACGCAATCATTCTTTCACGTTCGCCTTTCCTGGCACATCTAATGTCCACATCTCCGCAAACTGGCGGCCAAAGGACCATATACGTCCAGTTGGAACAAGAGCCTGAGGTGACGCCAGATGTAAGTCCGCCTCATCGAATGGTGAAGTCATGTAACGTAGACTGACGTAATTCCGCAGGGACTCGCTATCGGTATGTTGCATGGCATGCATGCCTGGTTCTATACTGAATCTGTACTGGATAGCTTTGGGTTTCCTATACTCGCCAGAATCTTTGAATGTCGTCCGACCGGAAAACGCGCGAGGCGTTCTGGCAGCCTCGTGCTTGCTGGGTGGCATGGACTACCTATCCGAGTATGCCTATGACATGTGCAGGCAGTCAATAACTCTCGAGACCATCGGTAGTTGGCTGGAGTTTGTTGACTCCATGTCTGCGTCGTCATCAGACGGATCCAGCACGCCCATCACACCTATTGAGCCGCATCGTTTGGCGGTATCCAAGACCTCAGTGTTTGGGCCGTACGCAGAGAGGCTGAGGAACGATGTCTTCAACTTCTTGGTCGTGACGCTGCCTAACATGTTGAACGTGGGTGGTATGGCAAGTCCGATGACCCCGCAGGGTGACAGCCAGGTGCAAGATGCAGGTAGAGATACCCTGCTACAAGTCTTCGCACGAGTACCGTTCGACCTGTTCAAAACCGCGGTCGAGTCTCCAAGTTTCCGAATCGGTACGAACCTTATCCCTTTATCCTAGGTTCACTCATAAACCTCTCCTTGTGTTTGTCTAGGCTCCGATCAGGCCCGGTTCAAGTTCGCAAAAGACGCCATCGAGCTTCGCAAGCGCGACGTTGCGCGCGGCCAGGGCGCTGAAGAAACGGTCGTCCTTGCATTCGGCAGCTCGAGCCCCTCTGGAAGCTCTGTCCTCGTCACTCGCAAGTTGCGGAAGCGTCCTCTCTGGAAGGTCAACTCTTGATTGTGTCCCGTTTGTCTTGCTTCATTTCCCCGTACAGTACGTCGTCTAGTCTGTTGTTTTTTGCTTTGTATCTTCTGCATACCTTTCGAGTGTTTCTTGGAGTTCCCATCTGCGCATCGGACTGTTCTACACATCCCATTATACACACCCCATAGGGCCATGTGTTGTCGTCGGGCCCTTTCAAAATGAAATGGCTATGAAACGTCCTCCGGCCCTTGCCCTCCCGCCGTGATCCGAGATGGACCCACAGCCGTTCATGGCACCGTTCATGAATTGCCACGTGGGTTTGGCAGAAAACGTCGAGCTGAGAGCTAACAATTATAGTCAAGACCCGGCTCGTGCCTGACTTTTAGGCTTTACCAACGGGGTCGCGTACGACATACAACTCACCAGCCTGCGTCGGCCGCGATAGCGTTCAATGCATCTGTAGGCTCGACAAGGTTCCATCTTCGTCCTCTTTTACACCGCACAGCAAAACATACACAGCTTCCACGCCACTATCGATAGACTTTGTTTCCCATGCTGAGTGCCTTGCGGTTCAATCACGGTAGTAGGGTAAGGTCACGGTTTCTTCTTCCGCAAAGCATATCAGCCTCCGGCGCGCGAAGGACTATGGCTCTCCCTCACATAGACCCTCCTCTCATAACGCACCATGACCGAAGACGACCCCTACGACTTGTTCTTCACGGGTAAAGACGACCCCCGTGATGGCTGCATCATGATGGGCCATGTAGGGGCACGTCCGATATACTACCATTGCGAAACGACCACGACGACAAACTCGACGCGAACCACGGTAAGGTTTCCCGTTTGACGTCCCAAGACAGTTCGGCTGCTCAGCACCCAGGCTCCCTGCGTGCCTGAACAGTTTTACCGCGACGCCAATCCTGTAGCGCAGTTTGAATGGTCATTGGGCTACCATCTAGGCAATCTCAATGTAGGGAGGAGACAGATACCGATGACATACCTGGTAATGCCCGGGACTATAGCAAAGTATGAGCCACCACTTCCTAAGCGTCATCGATATTTACCTGGTCGATGTATTCAGTGCACGAATGTTCGCCAGTGGTACCCGACGGTACGAATGGCGGCGAACTACAGACGGCGGTTACGACGTACGTCGTGAAGGTATTACCTTGCTGTTTCCATACTCATTCAATGCACGAACAGCTGCATGAAGGACCCAGCAGCCGGATTGGTGGGTTTCGGCGATTCCCCCAGCCGAGAGAAACTCCCGTCGGCCCAGCACATGCTCTCTTACAATACACCTTCGACAACGACGAACTCATGTTGGATTGTCTTCTCGCGCTCAGTATCAACAGATGGATCGATTTGCACGGACTCTAGAATAGTACCGGATAGCTTGCATTGCATTGAAGAATGGAATTGGTGGCATAAGTGATAGGATAACGGATAATATGCACGAATGAGATTCCCTTACTAATATAACCGATAGTCATGTCGTAGAAGCAGCACAGACCTGGGGCATTACAACGAAATAATTATAAGGAACGAGAAACGATTGAAAGGTTCTTGAAAAGTAGGGAGAGTGGTGGGTGGGTGGACTATGTCCGAGGGTTCATGGATCGGATAAGCTGCTCCGTTCGTTCCTCCATCGTCCACCGAGCATCCGCGGAAGAGCCAATAGAGGAAGTGGCCGAGTGAGCGAAAGGTCGTTGAGAAGCACCGGGAGCGATGTTGAACGATCCGGAGTCCATACCACGGGATATATTCTCAATCAACTGACCAATGTCAGAAGGAGGGACATGGTAAACCTGAAACAAGGGAATTTGATTATCGTTTCAATCGTTCATGCATGTGTCTCTCGAAGCATAGACTATCACTAACCTGTGTTTCCGGTCGGGGTCCCTGCCGCGATAGCTTCTTCTTGGACATGAAGGAAATATTGCTACCTTTGGAGGATTTGCGGCCATGCTCCTTGAAGAACACTTGAACCCCGTCGTTGTCGCGCAGGGAGTATTCAGAGGTGAAACTCGCACGGTCTCCATAGAAGGATTCGGCATCGTTGTCCCGCAGACCATTAACGATTGACCTACGCAACGTTTGTTTAGACAAGCAGATATCATAGATAAGAAAGTATACTAACCATATAGTTTCGCCATTCGCTAACTCGATGATCTCTAAGCCTTGACCGTTTTGTAACTGAGTTGCAGGTGGTGCAGGTCCAGCATCAGGGTTTACAGAGCTAGCACCTCTACTTTCATTTCCGTAAAAGTCGTACCTGTAACAAAACAATGAGTCGACCGCTCATATACTTCCATGATTACTCACAACGAATCATACGCAGAGCTAGACTTTTCCATCTGACCAGGAGGAAGCTGTATCTCGGGAACGTTGAAAGAGTGTGGCAACTGCGGAACCGGAGGAGACGACGCAGCAGAAGCACTCGAAGCCGAGAACCGTTTCCCACTATTGCTCTTAGGCGGAGGCGGGGTAGGAGCACGGTCTCGAATGGACTTGTTCGACTGCACAGACCCAGCACCAGCCGAACGACGTTTATTCGACACAGATTGCTTGCGCAACAGACTCGTCAAGTCTAGTGCTGAACCAGCCTTGGGATCTGGGAGGTAAAGCGTCCGGCGTACAACAGCGCTCGTGGGAACATCCGGCTCTGGCTTTAATCCTGATGCCAATGCATTCTGACTCTGCCGACTATACGACCTTGTATCTGTAGAAGGCCGAGGTGAAGCGGCGTCAAAGCTGGGACGTCCCTCAGGAAGTGGTGACTGAGGAGGAGCCTGTTGCGCACTCCGCCGTTTGGTTGATACCGACTCCTTCCTCTTCAGCTTCTCCAGCGTAGTCGCTTGCGAAGATAAAGAAGGCGAACGAGAAAGCAGGGCGCTTAAAGCAGCTTGGTCAAGGTCCAAAGCATTCGCTGCATCAAACAGCTGTTGAAGAGCGGCTTCCTGACCAGGGCTCGATGGCGGAACAGAGTCCTCGGGAATAGTAGGACTCGCCACAAACGCCTGAGGGGTGGTCGGGCGAGGGGACATAGCGCGGTACTGCGTTTTAGTAGCCGGTGCGGATTGGATTTGTGGTGAAAGAGGGGACATGGGTACAGCAGCTGACCCTGAAGCCGAAGGCGACGACGACGAAGAGAGCGTCGAAGCGCTAAAGGTATCATGCTTGCGATCCAGATTAGCCTGGAGCTCATTGGTACGCTGCCTCCTAAAGATGCTCATGAACCCTTTCAAACCAGGACCTGCAGACGCAGGCGGACTGGGCAGAACAGGAGGCGACGTCAAGAACCTCGTGCTCTCGTTCGCGCTCATAATCGCAGGTTCCACATGAGGATTGGATGGAGCGACCGTGATTGTCTGTCCAGGCGGAGGAGGCTTCAGCGATAAAGGATAAGGTGTGACTTCCTCTCCAGTCGGTACGGGTGCCTTTGAACGCAACGTCCCGCGCAGTCGCTTGAATCGAGATCCAAACTTGCTATTACTAGATCCTGCATGGGGCTGCAATAACTGTTGCTGTTGCTGCTGCTGTTGAGCCTGAGCATGTCCAGAAGCCACCGAAGGTGAGCGAAGAGGGATCGTATCCACGCTAGTCGAAGCAGACACAAGCTTGGGCGAAGAGATCTGATTCGGACTAATCCTCTTCCTCGTCGAAGCATTCCCATCCGTAATCTTCGGATTCGAAGGAGACTTGCGAAGCGCAGCAGTAGCAGCTTCAGCACGTCTCTGCACCTCCGCAGCCAAACTCGCCGAATCATAGTGACCCTGAGGATGCCCATGAGGGCTCGAAGGGCCAGGAGAGCTAGGCGGCTCAAGTTCCCTGCCAGACGAGCTCATCTTGGGAGTTGTAACATCCGGGCTCAAGAACATCTCGGAGGATTCAGCCATGGGAGATGAAAGCGGGATGACAGGAGAGACAGGTGCAGTTGAAGGGGAAGAAGTTATAGGTGTCTCCACAGGGGTTTTTGTCCTCGTACGATCCGGAACACCAAAGAGAGCATCGGCAAGAGCACGATGCTTCTGACTGGGACTAGGACTGGTAGGTGACAGAGGAGCTTTAACAACATCCTCAGAACCTGTCTTAGCCGTCCCGAGATTCGTGTGCTGCGGAGCTTGAATACTGTCAACCACGGAGTCGAGGAGTGCGCTAACCTTAGCAATATGGTCGCTATTAGGTGTACGCGACGCAGGTGATGGCGATGCGGGCTGTTGAACTTGCTGCGGTTGCTGAGGAGCAGGACTTGCGACCTACGCAAATCGCGTCAAATTCATTAAGCTATATCGCGTTTTTACGAGAGAACTAGGCTTACCCGGCTATCTGGCGCTGGATTTGAGTACGTAGACTGTGAAGTCGACGGCCTCCTTCTCCGTATGGATGAAGCACGCTGACGTCCTTCGGGCGTAGCGGCTTTCGTCAAAGCAACGCTAACCAATCTCTCCTGAATCGCAAAGAAATCACTCTTCACCAACCCAATATCCCTCCTCACAATCCTCTCCGCCTCTACCAACTTCTCATCCGGTGACGACCCAGTACCCGATCCAGACCCCGAAGTAGAAGAAACAGATTTCTCGTGTAGAGGAAGAGTGATATCATGCCATTCCGTCGTGTCCGTATCAAGTTGACTGAACAGCGTGAACAACCTATCCTTCTTATGGTCTTCATCCCAAGAATGATAGCTTGATCCAGCACTCTCCAACGAAGACCTCGAAGAATTGGCAATAGGCGAAAGTAATGGTCCAAGAGAGAAAGACGATTGCTGGCTGTGTCCATTTTGTCGTGACGAGCGCCTAGAGGAGCTAAATCCGGATGACGCGACACCGTTCATCACAGTCGTATTCGAGGAAACACTACTGCTGAAATCCGGGAAAGTAGGTGACGTAGGGGAATAAGCACCACTGCTCGTATTCGTATTCGTGTTCGTCGGGGTAGGCGAGCGCAAAGGTCGGTTCGAGATCTGTATAGGCGACCCCAACTCCATCCCAGACATAGCAGAAGGAGGCCTCACCAAACCACCAGACGCGTCCGCACTCGCGTTCACCGAAGTAAAAGTGGAAGGAGTATGTGTAGCATCAACCCAAGGAGAGTCAGGCAAAGCGGGAGATCGTAACGACCTCGTATTTGTATTCGATCTCGACAGCGTTCCTTGTTCAGTTTCAGCGCCATCTCCTCCACGATGGTGATGCTGTCCCTCGCCGGCACTGCTGGAGACGCCGACACTGACACTGCTATTATTCCTGATATGTCCCAATGCACTACTCCCGTTCCGCTCTCGGTGATTCGCATTTGTTGGGCTCGCGGGAACGTTCCATGTCACGTTAGACGGGGTGCTTGGTCGAGATGAATTAGACGGGACGGAAGCAAGAGGTTGGAAAGCGGGCGCGGAGAGTGGTGATGTAGGTCGACGACCATGTCGGCCATACCCAGAATCAGACGTCGGTTCCGGCGAAGGCGAAGTTGTACCGCTCCTTGAGCGATCTTCGGGTGAAGAAGTAGGCGTAAACCGACCATTGACACTTCGGTTAAAGAACAAGGGAGTAATGGTGGCTTGTGGCGTACCAGGAGAAACGGGACGGGAAGAAGTTTGACGGTGAGTAGACGAAGATGAATTACTCCGATATATATTCGACGCTAGGGATTGTGCAATTGCAGGGCTGGAATGATTTCCGACTAATGGCAGACGAGGTGATGTAGCGCGAGGGGTAGCAGAAGGAGTTTGGTCGTCGGCATCTAAGGAAGAGTCGTGAGGGGTCATAGGTCGGGGCATACCAGGAATGTAACCCGGCAAACGACCATTGGTAGGTGAAGTGGTACGGGACCTCGGATACGGAGAAGCACGTTGAGCTTCGTCCGCCATCGTCTGTTCGTCCGAAGAGGACTGTCCCGCCTCATAATCTCCCGGCGAAGGCGCAATAGGACTCGCAGGGGGTTCGGGATCCAACTGCGCAGACATCATGGTCGATGAGCAAAAACAAGCGAAACAAGGATGTGAAAGTGTGAAGGGCTAAAACGACGTACCGGTGTTCTAGAAGTAGCAGCGGGCACGCGGTTGATGGGTGACCGCTCCATGACAATCTCATCGTCTCCCTCTTCCTCCAACTCCCTAATGACCTGGTCAAGCGCAAGGGAAGCACGACGCAGATGCTCGGGAGACAGCGTCTTCGACAGCCTCGCGTTAACGGCGCTGTTCCCATCAGGTCTGCTGCCATCTCCCGCCGCATGGCGATCGGGACTCGCAGGGGGAGAGCTCACAGGAGAATACGCACTGCCCTCAGGGGTGACGGGACGCAAGCTTTGATTGTCCGAGTACATTGAGCTATTATTGGCTGCCCGACTGCTGGTCACCGTGCTCATGCTTGCATTGGAAGCAGAAGGTACGAGGGACGACGAACGTGTACTGTCTGTCCTAGTGCGCTGATTACGCATATAGGAATAATCCCGAAACTTGCCAGAGCCAAACAGGTTGTTGCTCATCCTCCGACTATACTGGGACTTACCAGAAGACAGAGACGCACCCGACGAAGACACATGCAGAACTGAGCTCGTCGCCGTGTTGGCCGACCGCACAGACTGACTGCCAACCAATGACGGGGAGGCCGATATCCTCGAACCGCCCTCATCGTTGGCGGAACTGATCCTGAACGAATCGTTCGCGCCAACACTCTCGTCACCTTGTGAGCTGGAAGTGTTCCTTGATCTCGTCGCCCTGGAATGAAATCGCCCCAAGGCCTCCAAGATCATATCTTCCTCCTCCTCCGTAACCTGGTTCTCAGCACCTCGTGCCCTCTGCTCAGCAAACTTGGATTTCAAGTCGTCGATGCCGATAGGTACGCCAGCAGAGTTTCGCAGGACGCTGAAGCGGCGGGTGAGACTGCACGAATTGGTCCCAAGATATGATGGAGCATGAGTTCAAGGCGAGGGGATATGAAACGAGGTGACGACAAGGAAGCCAGGGAAAGGTGATCAGAGATGAGATGTGGCATGCAAACAAAATCGCGTGGGGTTCACTCACTCTGGAAGAATCAGTGACGTCCGGAAGTCCGACACTGGGGGAAGGGCAGGTAAAGGTTCGGTGGGTGCAGGTTGAGCGGGGGGAGGAATGAACGCGGCGTCGGGGACTTGAGCGCGTTTCGCGTCTGACTTTTTGCTGTTGGACAAAGGACCAACAGAGCCCGAGTGTATAAAAGCAGAGGTAAAGCGGGAGACAGGGACCGAGGACAGAGAGAGAATCTTTAAGACACCTGTGATTCCAGCGAAAATGCGGCGTGCTTACCGAAAACGATGCATGGTTTATTGTGTGGTTGGCCAATAATCCAGGTCCCTCTTATTCGTAGCCTCGTTGTTTACACGTTGAGTCGACCGTGACCTGGGACGAAGGAAATGGGATGCCGGCAAAGTGTGACAGGCGTGGGGTGCTTGCAGGGGAGGAGATACCGGGAGAACAGGCCGCGTATCTCGAGCGAGATTTTCGTGGTATCAGAGACAAGCCAAGGGGGTATGCAGGGCAATCAGAAAAGCGAATAAAATGGAATACGAGAGCAGGAAAAGCGGAGAAACCAGAGAATGAACGGGGCAACGTGGAGAACACGAGTTGGCGGTTGTTGAAGCAGAAGAGGAAAGACGGAAACGCTGTGGACGATCCAAACACCAGTTTGCAGCAGACGGCCTCAAGAGTGCATATAGCCAGGAGAGCAGGATGGGGGAGGAGAACAAGAGCTGGTCTGAGCTGCCGGCGTCGTCAAACGCAGAACGTGATCTGAAGCGTGCCTGGCCGAAAAATCACAAAGTCCAATGCAAATATGCAACTTTCTCTACAACACTGTTGGCCTTGCTGTTGATCTCTGTTCGCCGCTCAATGCTCACTCTGTCAGTTCTGTCATTTGTCCGGGTTACTGACCGCCCTGCGGGGATATCATCATAATTGACCGGGGTCGCCAGGCACCCTGCGACAGCTCGAGGACTGTTCAACACAGAGACCGTATGCTCCTACTATTAGCTACGAGTAACGAGGCGGCGTACTATTGAATCTGATATATTGTATGGTGGAAGATTAAGCGAATTCTTCCCGTTTGAACTGATATGCACATCCATTCCAACTCTTCAAGTGACGCGAGTGACCTTTGCCTCGAAAAATTCTCCGTCATGGGGGAATCCTCGCTGCTTTACCCTGCACTGACAGATCTACCATAGAAATATTCATTCTCAGTTTCGCAGTCTAATCCACGGCATCTCTCGCCGTCGCACCGTCTTTGAAGCTTCCTTCCTTAGTTCCTAGAACCCCCTTCGGCTCCGTGCAAATGTCCAACAGGGTCCAACGTCGAGCTTACAGCTGCTTACAGTAGTCACACCTGTGGAATTTCACATACAGACACAAAAGAGACAAGCGAACGTTCGCGGTAGAACCTGCACTCATCGACCTAGAACCTCCTTCACTTCATAATACAATCTCGCACAACTCTACTCAATGCTCAGGGGATTGGCTGACTGACTGATTCAGATACCCGACGAGGTTCTTCCCATTTGACGTCTTCACCATCCAATCGACGTGCCCAATCGCCGATGTCTCTCGCGACCTCGCCTGATCCTGCAGGACGAGGAAGTACATTACGAATTGACGAAGCCTTGTTTGCCAGGCACACCTTTCTATCATCGGGATCCGGGATGAGTCGATGACGACCATTGCTCGTTGTACATGTACGTACAGACTCGGACGGTTCTATCCGCTGCTCCTTATACTCGTATGCTCCCATACTTACGATGTGCTTTGACAGCATCACTTACTGTACTCTGCTGGTGTCACACTTTTCCGTTCCCGATGTCATCGTCGTGAGTTCAACTGGCAGCAAGAACGATCGTCCGACGTATGGATTCTTATACGACACGACACGGTATGTACTACGTAAACAACAACGCTCTCCAGAGACGAGACAAGGGACACGACCTTACATGGCATGCGATAAAATCTGGGGTTGAACATAGACTACTACTGAATATTGAGTACGCGTGTTTCTCCAGGTCTCACCGTCAGTCAGTAACCAGCTTCCTCTGCTCATGTATTTCTTGCTCCACCCCATCTCAATATCACATATCTACCATACAGTATAACTATGCTTTCACAAGGCCATGGAAAAGAGAACGAGGTTACGTGAAGGTCAACCAGTGCGACCAGTGCGTAGAACCGGACAACGGACGAAATACATACAGTTGCTACGATACAATTCAGATATCTAGAGAGTCGTCTGGACTTACTCTTCTTCTTCTACTACTACTAGAGACACCGACACACCGAGGGTACCGAGGCGACCGAGACGATTCAATACGATACGATACGATACAATCCAAAGCAACGTTCACTCGGACCTTGAGCTTGACTTGAGCTATCTGTAATTTGCAAACAACACTCCAAGCTTAACAAGAAAGATTGCTATTGGCTATTGACGAATGCGATTGGTGATACAACTGTAAGCATGGGAGAAATAACAATTGAAAGAAACAGAAAGAAACCATCGACCAACGATATCGATACACGCTTTACAAACTTCATCGGACACCCATTCCAACGGCCTAAGGGCCTTCTTGATACTCGTACTCGCGGTTCGCCGCTACTTGACCCGAGTTCCGATTTCGGCGCGTACAGAAAGGTTCACGGAGTTGAGGCATACCTAAATCACAAGCGAGAAGAGACGATTAGTACACGACGCCACCTACCAAAAGTAAGAGAGAAAACGTACTTCTTAGTCCACTCCTTAGCAGTAGCCTGGAACCTAGCCGGGTCATCTCTCAATTGCTACAAATCAACCAACACCAGTCAATATCCCAACCACGAGGAACGAGGATGGATCGATGAAAATCCATCCGCAAAACTTACAGCGGCGATATCAGGCTCGAAAGGATCATCAGGGCTAGGGTTGTTCAACTTCTCCTGGATGACGGCCAATACTACGTTCGGAAGAAAATTTCTCGTGAGTTGTGCAATTGGACACGGACATTGGATAGAGACGAAGACAAATTGAAACCTTACTTACCCGAAGATAATGTCACGGTGGGTTTCCACTACCATAAGCATGAGAGCAAGTGAGTCAGTAAGGCACCACCAAGACTATCGGATGGGCGAGGACACAGGGGGCCCAATACAATGCGCTATGTAATGCGCTGTGAGCACTGACTAACCTGATCACGCAAGACGGGGACACAGATATGTCCCTCATCGTTAATCCCAGGGTGGTAGATCTTGGTCGTGAACGTAACCTATTCAACAAACACAACAACCACCGAGAGCAGTATCATCAAAGGTCACCATCAGTATTCAGTGTTGTGTGATGAGAGATAGATAGAAAGTACGAGAAAAGGGCAGGGGGAAAGAGGGAAGGGTACGTACGGAAGGTGGCTTGAACGGGAAGTTCTCCGGGAGATCAAGGTTGAAGTGGAAGATCCCGCCTTTATACGGGCTCTCGGGCTATAACCACACCAGTTCATATCACAAGCAAAATCATCAAGACATATCCGTCAGTTCTCCTTATCCAAAGCAAGCATGGAAGAAGGACTCATACAGAGGCTTTGATGGAGCATTTCCAATGCATTATATTGTCTTCATCCGGATCGACGGTGACGTCCTATAGTTCAAAGATTTAACAAGCCTCTCTGATACGTCGGAAACACGATACTCACTTCCAACGGTTTCCTGTTAAGATCTGCTAGTTCCTGTGGCAATCCGGATGAGAGTCAGTTCCGTCAAAGGCATCAATAGCACAGTCCAATAACCACCTTCTGGATACGGCTGAAAGAAAGTCAGACAAAACTCTAATCCCAATATGCAGGAACATACCGTTGAGCAGCCATGACTTCGTTATACTTCTTTCAAAGTTGGTAGATGAATGAGAGTCGCTGTGCAATCCTGGTCGTCCGTTCTTGGAAAGGTGCGATCGGGGAGTGGCACACAAGCGCCCATAAGTGGGTGTTTGTTCAGTAGACGCCCATAATTCAGTCACGATCCGTTTCTCCTTTCACGGTCTCGCGTTCGAACACTTCACCCACTACTAGTACTTGCTGCGTTCCTTCAGAGGGAGAGGAACTGTTTTGTATGCTGCTGCATTATCTTAGCTTGCCCTTGCCCATTTGAATTACTCTCGATCGCGTATGCTAGTGATTCCCTTCTAATTGCTTTCAGCCACACCGAACGACTCTAACCCCTACCACGCGACTCACCCAACAAGCCACCATGGAAATCCCCCGAGAAGACTCACCAGCGGTGACAGTCCTCCCCAGCACAACCCACACCTCTACTAACCGCAAACGCAAACACGCAGCAGTATCAGGGATCACCGCCGCCGCCTCCCCCGCTCCCTCCGAGGGCGGAACACCCGCACCAACCACAACAGCCGAGAACGTCCTCCTCAAACACGCAGACCTCTCCACACGTCCCCGTCTAAAAATCTCTCGTCACCCATCGTTCGTACCCGTTGCTCCTGGTTCACAGTACTATACCACCGAACCCGTCATCGTCAACCGTCTCAACTTTCGGTATACACCAGCCGGTCTAACGGAACCAGGTTCACTCACAACATGTCGGACCATCGAATCCCTTCCCACCTCGTTTCGCGTCTCCTGGGAAGACCGGAGTCCGTTCGTTAAAGTCACTCCGGACGGATTAGGCCTCCAAGGGGAAAGGGGGTTCAGAAGCGCACGATGCAATGCCCCAATGCGAGAGGGGAAATGGTACCTCGAGATTAAAATTGAGTTAGGAGGGGGTGAGAAGCCTCCCGACTCCAAACGCAAAGAAGGCGCACATGTCAGACTGGGTTGGGCTCGAAGGGAAGCTCCTTTGAGTGCTCCAGCAGGTTTGGACGGTTATAGCTATGCATACCGAGACAAGACGGGTGAGAAGGTTACGCTGTCGCGGCCGAAACCATATGGAAAGCCATTCAAGTCCGGGGACGTCATAGGGATGTATATCTCCCTCCCTCCCCGTCGCAAACCGAATCCCCGCGACCCATTCGACCCAGCACACATCAAACGAGAACGAATAGCCATCGACTTTAAGGGCCAAGAATACTTCGAGTCGTTAGAATACACGCAATCAAAAGAGATGAAAGCTCTCATGGACGCGAACGATAAGAGCAAAACAAACAGTTCCACACCTGCCCCCGTCGCCAACAAAAAATCCGCAACCGTCAAAAACCTCCCGTCGATACCTAGAGGGAAGGCCCCTGTCAAACCAGAAGTAGCCCCTCTCCGACCTCTACCTACCCTCGGACCGGACTCATATATCGCGTTCTTCGTGAATGGGGAAAGTCAAGGTATAGCATTTCAAGATTTATACGACTACCTTCCCCTCCGACACGTCCAGAATAAGACTCAGGAAAAGAAACGACACAAAGACGGGATTCGGGAACATAAAGACAATTACTTCGACGATGGGACACTAGGGTATTACCCTATTATCTCTTTGTTCAACGAAGCGAGAGTTAGGATTAACCCGGGCCCTGATTTCGAGTTTCCTCCTCCCCCGGATATCGATGCGGTGTTAGCTGGTGATGTTAAGGAGGACGTGAAGCCGTCGGGGAGGACGTGGCGACCGGCTTGTGATCGGTACCCCGAGTTCATGGCGGAGCAGTTCGCATTGGACGATCTCGAGGAAGCCGAGGCGCAGAAGAACCAACAAGTACGCAGCTTATTCATACGCATTATCTCCATATCCCCTGTTCTTCTGTGCCATCCACTGACACGTTATTTTATTATAGGCGGGCGATATGAAAGAGGAAGAAGAAGCGGATAAGCTGGAACAGCGTCGTGCTAAACGCCGTGCTCAGGCCGCAGCAGCTCGAGCTCGTAAAGAACGCGACAAGAAGCAGAAAGAGGAAGAAACAGAGTCGAAACGAAGACGAACTGAGGAACCTCCTGACCTCCGCCATTCTCAACCTCTTCCTCACTCTCATAACCTGACAACTTCCGCATCTACGCCTATTCATCACAGTCATACGTCGACCTACACTCCCACTCCGACTGAAACTCCTCTTCTCCCGAGCTCAACCTCCCTCCCAGCTTTCTCAGAGTACCAATCTCACTCGTCTCAACTATACCCCCACTCGTCTCAATACCCCCACGTCTCTTCCCAATACCCACAAACATACTCACCCGCCCCGTCACCCTTCCCCCCTCTCGACATCCCTCTATCCGTCCATCCCGCAACAGCAACAGCGACAAACACAGGCCCGAACAGCGAATACAACACCGACTTCGAAGAAGCGGTAGATGACGACGAGACGTCTTATAATAATACGGGACATCCTACGCCTGCTGGGAACACCACCGATTATGACTTTGATGGTGAAAATGAAAATGACGGAGAAGGGTACGGCGATGGGTACGGTAACGCGGAGGGAGGATATGGTGCCAGAGAAGGGTATGCAGTGGGCGATGGGTACGGTGATGGGTACGCAGACGGAGACGGAGATGGTACAGAGATCGATGAAGAGTTGAGTCGATATGGAGAGGTAGACGGATATGCTGAATCAGTTGGGGACGGAGAACTTACTCTGGACGACGAGATCGCTCTAGCCGCTGGAGAAACTATTTCTGACTCGTCCTCATCGAGAGCTCGCGCGCGGTATGGATTGGGGATCACCTATGGCTAACTTCTTTGCCTCGCTGCGCCCAGTGTCTCTTCCTCCCCGTATTTATCCTCGCGCATTTTTCGTCGCAGAGAGAGGGACGACGCGGAGTTCTTCCTCCCCACCACTCCAATAATTCGGAACGTCAACGTTGGAAGCTCGAGGGATCTCAAATCATCGAGCCTCCGTATCCAAACGTCCTCGCAGTTTTCGTAAACCTTACGGTGAGCTGAAGTTGCAAAAGTTTCCGTCGCCCTTCTGCTTGGGACGCTTGACGAATCGCGGCGACAAAGTACGTTCAGTGTGCTCATGCGTGTGTCTGTCTCTCTCCCTGCATCCCTACATCCAGGACTCGCGGGTTTACCTCCAACTTCCTTCGCATTGGACAACTTGTAGAACTACACGGCATGATGTAGAGTACTGTACTCAGACTTACTATCCCTATAATTCTATCGAAGCGAAACAATGCTGCTTCCATCACCCACCCCCTCATACGCCCCACGAACTCAGCAATCCTTCAAACGAAAGCATCACAAAACTGGGTACGGTAATCGAATGAACTGTGAAAACATATAATACACGATTTGGATACATATGTGGGGTGGTAAGCGGGTGAATTATTAGATGGGGTATATTCAATATACTCATGTTATACGGTGAATGAATCGATGTGTCAATGGATCACTGGGAGTATTGAAGCGAGAGAATAAGGGAACGACGGAGTCGACGTGACGTGGAGAATGGAACTTGGGAAAAAGGGAAGGAGTGACGCAGTCAGGGCATGGTTGTAAAATACTAGAGAAAACTGGAAAATTCAAAGGAGAGGAAGAGGGTAAGGGTAAGGGTAGAGATTGAAAAGCGTGGTGAAGTGTGTGGGTTTTCACACATGGGTGTCGATGTGGTCGAAGCTCAGTTCCATCGAGGAGCAGGCGCACGCACGGCATACCTGGAACATGGACGAGGAAGCGAATCAATATCCCATACTAGTGCGGGAACAAAAAACCCAAGGAAAAGTGGTAAGACAACTCACCCAACCGTCGTTCCATACCCCTTCTGCTTCTCCACACGAATATCAAAGACAAGGTCACCAGTAGTATGATCGTACTTGACGCTACACCAGTTCCGCCTGCCCATGATGTATCTGTTCTTTGGAGGGCTACCGTCCGTGTCGTTGGTAAACAGAGGGATCTAGGAAGGAGAGAATGAGCAGAGTATTGGTGTGATTAAGCTCACGAGCTTACCATGCTCTCATCTGTGTTCATGTGATGCAAGGTTCGATGAGTCTTTGTGGCGAGTTGTCCGACCATTGTTAGTACCCCATTAGGCGGCCTGTCAACCACCATAAGTAACGACACCATCCACAAAAGCTACGAACATACGGCGTATTGACGATTGCACCTAGAGACGACCGTCAGTATTTTTCTATGAAACCTATACCGCAGTGAACACTCACTGGACACAACATTGATCATGTATCTAAAATCTTCATGAGGCGGAACATCCGGCCTGTTCTTCCCTTTCACGAGGGTCTTGAGCACCCCAACGGCTGCACAATGAACGTCTCCGCCCAGCAGCGATACACGACAATGTTTGGCTCGCGCGAGGTTTTGCAATTGTTCAATTAGCCAGTTTCGCTCCCCCTATTAGTATCATACCAAGAGAGATCAGTTCCAGTATGCAACAAATTGAGAGACCCCATGACTAACCTTGTGGGCTTTGGCAGTCCAATGGTCATTCTATAAAACATCAGCCACGAACCTGAATCCATACATGTCGCACCGATTAACTCACCAAATCATCCAACAACTCCGCATCGGCGTTGAACTTGTTCACAAATCCGGAAAGACCAAGTTGGCCATTCCGACCGAGCACCGTCAACGGGTTCAACTTGGATTCCAAAGCCGTCTCCAAGAAAACCATACGCGGGTAAGCTATTGGAATACCAGTCTGTAGAATAAAGTGTTCCATTGTAGAGGGGAGGTCGTATACACGACGGAAGACGGCATCGTATTCTTGTGGACTGCAGACTTGATTCAGTTTTCTCTCCGCTCTATCCAATGCGATAATTTGAGTTAGTCTGAGGGCAGGTAGTGTGAACGACGTACCTGCAATCGAGTAAGAGGATGTATGACTTTGGCCCCAAGTATGATAGGAAGGAATGGGAGGGGAAAGGGATGTAAGGCCCCTTCGCACCGATTATAGTCGACCGGAAGGGATGTCTCCGATCGTCAATCCCATCAACTTCGACTAGGGGAGGATGAGAAAATGCTGTGAGGCGACAGAAATCTACATACCGTTGATGAAACATTGGAACAAGAGAAAGAAGAAATACCCTCTTGAACCAATACTGGAAATAGGAGTTAAGCAACTCAAGGAGGGAACACGCTCATCCATGCAGACTCACGTCGAGAACACAGGGGAATGCATCAAGTCATCGGGGTCTATGCGGTGGTGCGATATGAGCACGGATACGGCGTACAATGAGAATACCTGACTTACAGCTACCGAATCCATCAATCTTGACAATCGCACAGAACCGCGTTTGAGTCGGTCAGTTTGAGGGCACGATCCGAGGATCACTCACCAAGTCTGAGACTACGGTCAGTCACTGAAGAAAATAGTACAACGGTTTGTCGCCTGCTCACCATGATCGTCTGGAACACAAGGCGGCGAAAGTTAGTTTCGAAATCATCAAAGCGCAGTAGTACGAAGCATACCAAGCATATTCAGCATAGGTCTAGCAAACGGTGTCACACGTCAGTTCAACGGCGGAATGCGAGGAATGATACACGACATACATCGAACTATTAGCTCGCGCAAACGCACCGCTCCGGAACACCTGACAATAATGGTTGAAGTAGAATCGGTCAATCGCAAAGAGCATCTCCTCGCTAACAGGATACGCCTTCTTTCGTTCGGGCTTCGACATCGTCACCCACTCCTGCATCTCAGGCTCACGAACAATACCATCACAATACAACTGGTCTCCACCTCCAACGAGGACATGGAACGGTTCTTCCGCATGCTTAGCCAACAAGTCTGACCAAACAGGATCATAACCGCTTGCAAACCCCGGTCCTCGAAAGTCATCTGGGTTCACTCCCGCGCTAAACCCATTGCACTGGTTTCGGTTTCAGGTGAGCGGGTGAGAAATGGGAATGGAGGGGATAGCAAGCTTACTGAGAAAGCTGCCCAACGCATTTCTTGTTGTCGTCCGGGGACAGTGAAGTGCATTGGCTGCCCGTTGTTCACCGAGTACGTTATCCTCATTTCATGCTGTGCCAGCGGAATGTGTATCATAAATCGCCAAAATGTAAACGTGCTATATATCAGACGCAGTGTCGTTAGAACAACGTCAGAAAGAACAATGACGGCAACATACCCTCCGTTACCGCAGTACACCCATAGTTCTTCGGCAGGCACACGTGTTGTCATTGCGGAGGGACTTTCTGCCTCATAGTCGCCATATACGCCGGGGAAGGCTGTCGAGTATGGATCGGCAGGATGAGGCCCAAGGTCCACAGAACGATGTCCACGTCCATTCGTCCTAGAGCTTGTCCTCCTGTGCATTTGAGCAGCAGGGCTAGGATCCCAAGAATAAGTAAGAGTAGGATGAGGCTCATAGATAGACCCAGCATCGGCGGCTTTTAAGCGGGTACCGTCAATCGTCCGTCCAACATGCATAGTTGTCGACATAGCAAGACTCACTGACGATCATAGCAGCCCCATGCCAGATACCCTGTTGATCGACGGTATCATACCGAAGTAGAGGACCTGCCATAAACTGTAGGTGCGGATTCATCCGCTGTATGCGCAAGTTCTGGGACCGTTCCACCGCAGACAACCGAGCAAGGTGGCGAGTGGCATACAGAACAGAGTTTCGAGAATTAATCGTATCCGCCAACGATGCTTGCGAATAGTTGGGTGCATGTCCAGGAGCATTATGGTATCCGTTCGCTCCATAGTACGATCCGTCGTCTTTCGGAGGGAGCGGCGGTGGTCCAGGAGAAGGAGGCGCGAATCCGCCAATAAAACCTTGGTCCAAAGGAGCCACCTCGGGCTCTACAGGTGTGAATCGTCCATCGGGTCCTCTGTGTGGTTGCGACCACAAGGAATCACTCTAAAATTCCATTAATTTTGGCAGTTAGGATCAGCGTCAACTTTAACGGAAGGATTAGCAGGCCTGATATACCTTTTGGGCCCGATACCTGGCATGCCAGCCGGTGCTATCCATTACTGTGTATCAAAACTTTCTGGAACGCAAGTTATAGAGAACGCAATGGGGTATCTGCTATGGGTATCCGGAAACAAGGATAACAGAGACCTCGAGGGTCGGCAGGAAGTGGGATGAAGTTGAGGTGATCGTGCGAGCGCCGTCTTATGTTTTATGTAGGGTCGCTTGACAAACCTCGAAGCGGGATGGATCACTGCCATATGACTTCTCAATCTCTGTCTTGGATTCCACCCTCGCAACTCTACAGTCTTCTTACAGTCAAAATGCGACCGCGCATATACACATTCTGACGCGTTTACATGTGTTCGGACACGCGAAGCACAGCGCAGTGTAAGCTGTCCCTGGAATGAACACCGCCCACCGCCGGCCTCGCGCAGCGGTGGGAAGTCTCATCGCTTGATTATTGTAATCCGCCTAGTAGTGCCGTCCATTCCGTTGCATGTAATCCGTACAAGAGAGTGCAAGAAAGAAAGGCTTAACCCTTGTGCTCGACCACCGTAGTAACCAACTTCCCATCCTTGACCGTCGTCCTGAACATCTCCGGGATCGGATGCTCAACAAACACACCTTCCTCTTCACCCTCTTCTGGTATACTGACGTTGATAGCACTGCATTTCGCAGTGGTTATCTCAACGCCAAGGCTATCCTTTGAGAGGTAGATCTGCCCAGAGTCTGTCGAGTCGAGCTGGATCGTCGGTGCGGTTCCGGTGACCTGCAGTGCGAATGATGGGGAATTTGTCACCGAGATGGAAGCGATGACGGATTCAACGAGAACGGATGTCTTGACGCAGTTCACTGGACGGTCATGTGAGTAACTGAGTAGAGCTGTTGTATCTATTCATCTCTTACCAAGAGTAACCGCGTTGACCTTGCCCCGTACTTGAATAGTCGAGTTCTTGCACCCGTAGATGTTCACAGTCTGACTCTTGTCCCCATTCTCAACGACTAGGCTCGTGTCATTCTCATAGTGTTCCTAGGCAACACAATGTCAGAATCATGGAATACCGAGACGAATGTTCAACTTACAATGAGCCATTTATTGCCCTCCAAAACAAACTTCGTAGGTTTCTTGCCGGCCAAAGCTTGAGGCTTCGCAGGTTTTGTAGGCTTCTTATGTGCAGCTGCAGCAAAGAACACCCACGTCAGTCGACACCTCGGAACAGAACCATCCTAAATACACGAACGTGACGAACCCGAACCAGGCTTATCAGGAACAACACCACCCGCTCGCAACGCAGGGTTCTTATGTGTCATCTCGCTCTTGTCGACCTTGCGCAGACCCTTGGTAACTTCCTCACCGCGGTTCAACTCAGCAAACACAGCTGCGACACCTCCACCGGCCGCGGGAGCAGCGGTAGGTGCAGCTGGAGGGGGAGGAGGCGCCACGGGAGCGGGGGGTGGTGGGGGAGGAGGGGGAGGGGGACCACCTGCCGTAGGTGCTGCTGCTCCGGGTGCCCTGTACTGGTCTACAGATACACCCTACGCCAGAAGTCAGTGAATGCATACGATGGAGAATTGGGCGATATTTACGCTGGGATTCCAAGTGAGACCAGTCGTGTGGAAGTCCATGATGTATTTCCTCAGTTCTTCAAGGATTCCGATGAATCCCTTGACCCATTCCGCATGTCTAGGATCCCTGCGGAAAAGTCAGATCAACCGAGAAACAGTGTAGAAGCATGGACTCACTTCTCCTTGAATTCCCTAGTAACTTTGAGGCCATAGAATTCAGTCGACTCCTTAATCTCCTTAACATACGGTCCTGGCTTCGGAGTCTACGACCAAGCAAGTTAATAGCAATAACCATAATTGACGAATACAACTCACAACAGTGACCCATCCAACCGCGACACCTCCTTCAGCAATAGTACTCAGATGATTGAACCAATCCCGATCCTTCCGGTTGGTCTCCTTAGCCCTGGTGATAGCTTCAATATCTTGCCTAAGAGGTCCAAGCAGTTTGCCAAAAGTATCATCGTCCGGCTTCTTGCAAGCACTCGCTTGAAGCAACAAGACCCTCAGATCATTGTACTCCTTTTCCACGAGCAACACCTACACGATCCGATCCGATATAAATCAACCCAGCTTCAACATAGTTGAACGAGTCAGTTACTCACCTGGTCTATGACAGACTGCACAGCAAAGCTCTTCGTCAACTCAACGAAAGGCTTGACTTTCCCCTCGATAATCCTCTCGTCAAACTCCTTCACGCTACGCGGAATCTCCGTCTGCACCGGTTCCGGAGGAGGTGGGACAGGTGTAGGTTGCTCCGCATTCGACGGTCCAGACGAAACAGCACCGGCTGATTGAGCGGCAGCGAACGGACCACCTCCAACAGAAGCAAGGTCTTCAAGACGCGAAGTAGCAGCCTCAAGCCTAAGATAAAGCGAAAACTTCCATAAGCACCAACGTACTTGGGCACACGAGATTTGGGGTTGAACTCCGAGTGCCCGGGTCTATCTTACCGCTTGATGATGGTGGCCAACGAATGCAGTCCGCCTGAGGACATCTTTCACAGGTTTTCACGACAAATAGACCACCCAACTCAAGATGAAAGCGACAGATAGATGGTCAGACAAGAGAAACGTTGCTAACACGCAATCGGACGCGACGATGGATGGATGCTATGTGCCGGCGCCTAATGACGCGTTGCAGACTACCGCGAGCAGATCGCAGATCTCCCGAAGGTACGATGAACTGCAAAGCTTCGAGGCAACGAACTCAAGCTACGAGAAATGGGGAAGCTGGAGAAAGTTGGAGTCCCAGACCCTACCACTCCGTAGCGTGTAGCGTAGCGGAACCTTTTCACGTGCATTTGCTTTGAGCGCTTACAGTGCAAATTAGTTTCGAATCGAATCGAATTCGAATTCAAGTTCAAGTTCAATTCGTTTTTGATTTGACTTGGAGTCTTCGCAACTCCTTCGAAGCCTCCATCAAGCAGCGTAGCGTAGCTAGTCACCGCGCACATATATAATGCTCTTTGCTGAGGTTCATTGACATTTGTTCCCGCCTCTGCCCCTCCCCTGCTGCCCCCGCTTGTGCGCTTTCGGCCAACCATGCTGCTTGGGCAACTTGTCGATCGTCTTAGTCGTCGACCCGCAATCGCACGACATCTGTCTGTGGACTCTCTCCTTCTTCTCTTTCGTTTGCTACAGTGTCTCAACGACTACATCGCATGGCAGCAATCTTCCCATTCCCTGCCGTCGCCGTCACTACCGCTCAATGTGAAGAGATTTCTTGTATCTGCCCTCTCACTGCAGGTAGTAGAGGCGGGTAGCCGTGATAAACTAATAGATGACTCGTGGGACATGCTTCGTCATGCAGTTTGGGAGTCGGTGGATTATCATGGGCCTCAGTCTTCAACAGAAACTCGTCGTTCCCAGGACATTGTAGATCTCTTCCTGATTCACGGCGTTCCTGAGGGTCTAGGTAAGTTACCTTCATTGGTTGGTCATCTACTAGCTCTGATGCAACTTCAAGCATATCATAATTTATTCCCCTCTGTGAAAAGTTGCCATGACCCGGAATGTCTGGGAGTGGATGGCGCAGCAGATGAGCGGCGCCCACTCACCCGCCTGATAGGGACAAAGTGTGTATATTTTACACGGGAGTTTGGTCCCATCCCTGCGATGTCATTCTCCGCCCAATGCCGAAGTAAGCAGCGTTTCATGAGAATGGTTTCTAGTATACTGACTCCTCTAATATGACTAGGTTGCTTTACCCGGTATTACCTGCATCAGGAAAATCCCAAATCTGAAATAGCTGTAGTGGTGACTTTGTAGTTTCAATAGCCAATATAGTCATGATAGTATTGTGTGTCATGATATATAGTGATTATAGCTGTAGTAGCTACAATGTAGCCACTATATGCTATATAGTCTCTGCACAAGCATATATAGTCAATATAGTCAACAGTCACATACTAAATAGTCTGCATAGTCTATATATTCTATATAGTGCCCACCAAACCAATACTCAATTCAATACAAGCATGGTTTCCAAGTCTTTCAGATGATGATTACTATATATGGTAAATTTGAGGTAGCTTTCTCACGGTCTTCAAGCAATGTTCAGAGCATAGACTCGACTTGATTTCACTTTTTGTGCATGCTGATGTGACAATCACTCAGTTACAGGTTCATCTATCTCGTAATTAGTGACCTGGAAGATGGGTATATATTTTGTGTACCACCTATACCAAATGTTGGCACTGTGGTCTAGTGGTTAATGATGTACAAAAAGGGATGAACTTGAGGTTGAGAGTTCAATTCCTGGTAAGTGCAATAATATGTGAGTTTGAAATAGGGAATATTAGAGTGAAACGTTGTTGAAAGGGTACTAGTCTATGACAGTGTAAAATGGTTAGTGTAGAAATATAAGGCTGAAAATGATATTTTTATTTTCTTTAGGTCTTATCTAGATATGGAAAAGCTCAAACTATAAAGACTATATAGTATCCCAACAAACTATAAAGACTATATAGTATCCCAACAAACTATAGAAACTATAGAGCAACTATATAGTTTGGCTGGAAACTATTGAACGACAATACATGGGGACCTGTCTATAGAACTTTTGAAACTATACAGACTATTAAGTCTCTATACATATGTGGCTTTTTCCTGATGCCCACGTACTATATTCATGAAGGTCGCTCTACGCGTACCTACAACTTTGGAATCCCCCCAATGATACATATCTCTACACATACATACATTGAGACGACATTGTGTGAACAGTTCACCGTGTCGTTGTCATTTGCATGGTAAGCCTTTCAAACTGTTGCTGTTGGCTGGTCCCTCATCCGATAATTGTAGGGTCTCCACAACCAACAGTGCAAAGATATATAACAATCAGCATCAAGCCGCCATTGCTCGGTTTCCTGCAGAGTGGTGTAAATATTCCCCGGTGCTGGACAGCCCCAAAGTCTTGGATGTCTTCTTCTTGCTTGCACTTCTACGCGAACATGACGAACATGATACCCCGCTTATGCTTCGGAATGATGCCCCAAGAGATGTTCGGATCAACATTGAGCTTGAGAAGCGCAATAGCTTGATGGTTGGCCCTGGGCAAGAACAATGGCCACACATCTGTAAACGCTGTTGTGCTGTACAAGAAGTGGATGGTAGGCGGGGTATGTACTGTCACTGCTTTCTTTGTCACTAAGCTGAACTCCTCTTGTATATAGGTATGATCAGAGCTGTTGTCACAGATGGCGTTACCATAGGGCGACCATGTTGTGGTGTTCATGATTGCCAGGGTCGCCTTCCAACTCAACGACACCGGTACTGCCGTGAACATGAAGATATGGAGAGGCAGTGTTGCGTCATTGGCTGTACCGCCAACATTGAAGATGGTTATCAGACTTGCTCCCTGGAAACACACCGCAGTCTGGAAGGAACCCACGACATTACGAAAACTGCGCTCTTTCAGCTTCGCAAGCGACTGGAACGTCACCAGATAGGCCATCTTGACAACGCGCTAGCAACTGACCAACCGACTTCCATTGCTGCCGATCCTATGGTCCCCATTGATTCCATTGAACCCGCAGATTCTATCAACTCTGACTCTCCCGCTCTTGACACAAGTGCAGCAAATGCAAAACTTCGTGCTCAGTTTGGTCGACGCTGGACCCACAATGAGCAGCTATGTGTTGCCACCTGTGGCGTCGTCCTTGGTTGTGCTACGTTCTATGGCTCAGAGGCTCCAAATGGTGTCCGAGTAAGAATCACTGTTTCATCTTCTGACTCCTCATCCAGGCCATCACTCATCCATGCCTTACAGCTTTTCTTGCGCCGTCTCTTCCCCACTCTACGTTCGGTCCCTCGATGTATATTCTACGATAATGCATGCAGCCTAAAGCGCATATTGCTATCCATGCCCAACGAAACTCACTTCGACGCGTGTGCACTTCCTGTGGATGTCTTTCACATGAAGAGCAAGCATTCATCAGGAAAAACCTCATTTTCCAAATCTTGCCAATTGTAGATAATTTAGATATGATGAGCTATAATTGGCATTTTTGTCTCAGTTTTCTCCAAAAAGCTCCAATTATCCAGACTATCCTTATTCTGGACTTTATTTCTCTAATTTAGCAGAAACTTTTATCTCTAAATTAGAGAGAATTGTCTACAAATAACTGCAATTTTCCTCTAACACTTT
>MU275354.1:0-48024 GCA_022160315.1 Panus rudis PR-1116 ss-1
GGGCTATGCCGGATCTCTTGATGTGTATCCGGACTTGCACCGGATTCAACATTAGTATGATCATAAGTCCCCCAACTCAGAGAATCCGTCAGGATGCAGCAGTTTCATCTTGTATCTGACGCCGTGACGCTTTCGATTGCTTGTACCCTAAATATTGGGGGAACGTCCAAAGATGTCGAAAACATGATACAGCACCGCTGAAAATAAATGGAAGCCCCACACCTTATGTACAGCTGTGGGGCTTCGACTTATTTTTCGACGGTGCCCAACTCGGCAAAGGCAAAAAGGATAGTTTGATAGTTTGATAGTTTGCTACTTAGTTTTTGGTTTACCAAGACAACATAAATACTGGGAACGTCCAAAGATGTCAAAAATATGATAGTATCAAAGTATCATATCATTTTATCATATCAAAGTAGCAGGCGCCCAACTTTGAAATTCTCGGCAAAAGCAAAAACGATAGTTTGATACTTTGCTACTTTGCTACTTAGTCTTTGGTTTACCGAGGGCAACATAAATACCGCTCTCCTTCTGAGCATTAAACTTGATCCCCCCTCCCCTGCCCCTCGCTATGCTTGGGTACGTCGTGGATGCTGTCGGCGGCAAGCCTCGGAGGGCGGGGGCGGGGGATGGCATTTTAGTTTATTTAAATTTGTCATGTAGGGTTCCGTAGATAGGTTTTAATATATTTCTTTTTTTATGTTTTAAAAATTTTTGCGGAGGCCTAGTTCACGCTCCGCCTGGGCGCTAACCCTAACCCTAAGGTGAGTGCTCAAGCATCTTCCGCGTTGTGCTGGTCTCGTTCCCAGAGGAGCGTTGTGCTCAACGGCGACGAAGAGCTTAAGGCGCCATAGGCGCCCGTCCTTCATCGTTCACGACGATGACGAGACACTGAGGGGGGACGGTCAGCGAGGACAACTCAAACTGTGCCCAGAGACCCCGAAAATGGCATGATACTTTGGAAGGTCTCGGCAATGGGGGATTTTTGCAATTTTACAAGTAGGCGCTCAGAAAGTATCATAATGTCAACGAGCGGCTGACACTTTGAGAGTCTGCTAATTCGATACTATCATAATTCTGCGTGGTTTCGACGTTCTGTAAATACTGGTCTCCTTCTGAGCAAAGGTCCCTCAATCCCCACTTCCCCTGCCCTTCGTAATGAGGGTACTTACACGCCTTGGGGATGATCTTGTCCGCGGCATCTGTAATGGAGACGAACCTTCTTCCCTTATTCGGACGGACACTTATTACATAATGGACAATCGTAGTAGTTACGACGTTCTGTAGGTAGTAGAGATCGTCTTTAGCTCTCTCACCGTCGTCGTACTACTTTGCCCTTTCCGTGTTTATCTCCAATATAACGGGATTCAACACAGCTACAGGTGTGAAGTAAGATTACGGTGTGATACTAACAGATTTCATTACAGCATCCCCGGGCGGCCGTGCTGCAGCGCAAGGTGTGTGGCGGCGGCGAGCCTCGAGAGCTCGAGGGTCGGGGAGACGGGATTGTAGTTTCCTTCTCATGTAGGGTACAGTAGATAGGGCTTAATATACTTATTTCTCTCTTTCAAACTTTTGCGGAGGCCCAATCATAGGACGCCCCTCCTTGCGGAACTTCGCAAGGGGACACCTCGCGCGCACAATTTTGCTAGTCTCCCACCGGCAGACGTAAAAGATTCTAGAAACCTTCGTACCTCATTGAGAACATAAGATGAAGTGCGCGCGGAGTCGCAAGTTTGCGCGATTGACAGTGGCGTAGACGTATATACGAGACGATACACTAGATAGCTTAAAAACGTTCGTACTCTACATTGAGACCACAACTCGTACAATGAACTACCAGTATGAAACAATTAATCAAGGGACAGCAGGATGATTTTTTCATCCAATACCTGCAAGATGTACAGATAGACGAATTTGAATGGGGAGAAGGGCAGAAGGGGAGAGGGAATAGAGCAAATGGCGATGAAGATGATGAATGATGAATGATGAAGGACGAATGACGAATGAGGTGGTACTAGTTGAGATTGATGAAGAGATGAAGAGACGGAGATGGAGATGAAGATGAAGAGAGGAGGCGAATGGACGAAGGGTATACACACCTTAAAACCGAAAGAGAAACGAAAAAAAAGATGATTATGACATCCGAAGTATCCAAGACGAGGTGAAGCGAAGCAAAGATCCAAAGAATTCCGAAACTTGATGGTTTCAATGCAAAACGGAGCGTCGAAGTGGGTAACAACGTTGAAAAAAAAACAAAGCCGAAAGATGAAGCGCGAAAGAAAAAAGCAAGCAGATGCCAAAGTCATAGACCAACGACCCAAGGTAAGAGCAGGAAGGTCTCAAAACAAGAAACAACAAGCACATCCAAACACACGCATCACGCATCACGATCTTCGTGCATTTCGTCGTCGTAGTCCTCAGCACACAGATCGAGGGTAGGCATGTCCCCAAGTAACCTCTCATGTTCCGGACGAAGGTTCAAACTTCCAGGGGACCCCGTCAACATCGAAAAGTTAGCCGTAGTGGGTGAGATATTCCCAGAAGACGCCGTCCTATGATGGCTATAACTATACTGCGATTGAGACTGAGACTGAGATTGAGACTGGGATTGGGAGGGAGTTTGACTTTGGTTGAGAGACCCCTGAGACGATTGTCGTGTATGCAATTGATGATGAGGCGAGTGAGAGTACGATTTCGCCTGAGTCTGAGTAGGTAGCTTCGAAATGACCAGCGTCGGAGACGAAGGCTGCGAATGCGAATGTACGTCGAACCCGTCCTCTTCATGTTCATGCATCAACATCGACATCGTACTCGGTGGACCATGGAACACGGAAGAAGCATTACTGTACCGTCGTCCATGGGCATAAGGTTTCGATCCTTGACCCACGTACGTTTCGCCTTCTCTGTCACGGTCTCTGTCTCGTGCGGATGTGCTGGATGCTCGCGAAGACGAGCCGCGACCGACCAAGGAACCTGAACGTGTACGACGCTCGAGCTCGGGTGGGTCATTATCGCCATACTCGGAGCTTGCACCTGCATGCAAGAGAGTTTGAAGTCCACTTTGCGGTAGCGTCCGTTTCCGACTGAACTCCATTGACCTAGGTCCAGAAAGCTTCGATCGAGGAACCGTCAGGGAGGTAGGCCTCGATGATGATGATAACGATGAGGAGGAGGAGGAGAGTTGTTGATATTGGTGTTGTTGTTGTTGTTGTTGTTGCTGCTGCTGCTGAAAGTTCGAGAACTGCATTCTTTGCAACTCATTCAACGCCTCCGCCAGCCTATTCTCCAGATCCACCAATCGATCACGGAGCTGACTGTTCTCCTCCCTCAACATCCTCGTCGTCCTCTGCGAATCCGCAAGAGCGCTCATCAACGTACTCGTCTCCTCTCTATGCTGATCCTGCAACTTCTGTATCTCCGCAGTATGGTTATTATGATAATTCGCAGCAGCAGGAGACGACATCGCAGAGATACTCGTCGGAGCAGTCGAAGCCGAACCAGACGTAGCAGAGAAAGTCGTTCGGGGCGTAGACATTGACAAATTCTCAGACAACGTAGAGGGACCAGTCACCTCTGACATCGCACCGTGTCTCGAGATACTTCCACTCCGTCTGCTCCACGTCGATCCGCCAGATTCGGAAAAGGCCATACGGGAAGGTGCGTAAAGGGACCTTGCACCATTACTACCGCTACCACCGAAATCTCGGTCACTCCGTGTAGACCCGAATCGCGAGCCGGGTCGACTACTGCTGTTGCTCGCGGAGGTCAAGTCTCGCTCTCGGTCGGGATCGATAAGACCGGCTGCAGCGAATGCTTTGGCGGTTCGAGGACCGAGCCATTCCATTGTTGGAGGGCGATTGTTGGATGTGTGGTACGTCGCTGACGCAGACGATACGGGACTTTCGGAAACGCTTGCGCTCCTATCACGAGAATGCGATAATAACGTGGGTCTTCGAAGTCGTTCGGTTCCTCCATCTAGACTTGGTCGGCCATATTGCATTCGACTGGCTGCGGTGCTGAGAGATGAGGGTGATCGGGAGGGGGAGATGGACTCGTTGTCCCAGCTGGAAGGGGGAGGGGAGGTAGCTTGTTGAGAAGGGGTACGAGAGTTATTGTTAGGAGTAAGCCGACTTGCAAGTCTCGCAGGCGTCATGAGACGCGAGGCAAGTGGCTTTCGAGGTTCAACATCATTTCCCGTCCCTGTTCCATTCCCACTCAAGGACTGCTTCTCGGTAGACAAGGGGGATCGTGGAGGTTGACGTCGGGTACCGAGTATGCCGGCCGAAGAGGGTATTTCTCCGATGTCGGATGTCCGGGAGGTTGCGGGACGAGCTACGGGGGAGGGGAGGGGAGAACGTGCATGTACTGGACGGTCCGATACTGAACGGGCCAAGCGTGCGCCGGTTACGATTGATGGGAGTTTCGAGGTGGCAGATTTAGACAGAGAGCTTGAACGTCGTCTGTGGTGAGAAGGTCCGGGTAGAGAAGATGGCGGAGGTAGCAAGGGAGATGGAGGAGTGGGTGAGGGAGATTGACGGCGACTCTCGGTGAGAGGGGGAGTGAGGAGAGCTGGTGAGGTTTTACGTTCAGAGAGGTTGTTCGGGCTGAGCAATTCTGCAAGGTTCGGATCGACAAGCCCGAGATTGAAGCTAATGTCAGGGTCCTGAGCACTGTCTGCGTCATCAACCACTACGCCGTGAAGCCAGCCTTCTTTACGCTCGTTTTCAGCTAGCGCTTCCATGACTTCGTTGCGCACTTTAGACGTTGACAGATCCAAAGCAGATGCGTCCTGGGGACTGGGCGTTCTCTTCCAGTTGTAACTGTCTTTGATATCTGCAGGAGGCAGCAAGAACGACTGGTTGGCGTTATCATCATCCTGGGACTCGTCCAAGTCGGGAATGTGCTTCGATATGCCAGATGCTTCAGATTCCAAGATCGTGGAAAGATCTGATATGCCAGGCGGTTTTGACTCTGACGCAACGGCAGCTGGTTGAGCTTTCAAAGTTGTCAGCGATAGCCGCGTGACATACGGCAAGTGTGTACACACCTGGTGGTTCGGAGAATGTTTGTGTGCACGCGGGAGCCGAAATAGGCGAGGGTGGCCTGTCGGGGGACATACAAAGGTCTAAGCCCTTGGGCAAGTCCTCTTGACTGATCAGCGGTTCGTCCACTTTGTGCGAGAGTTCAATCTTGTGGGACATCTCGATGGAGAGAACGGGGTATTCGTCCGTAGACTTTTCCCTCCGGAGCTGTGGCGCAGAAACACTGCGCTCGCCAGCGCGTTCTCCATTGATGGACCGTCGGATGGCACTGAGGCCTGGTAGCGAGCTTTTGGAGCCATTGCCAGGGCTCAGTGAGGGAATTGGGTTCTTGCTGCCAGAACCAAAAGGGAGAAGATTTCGAAAGGAGCGGAAGGACGAGAGTCCGCCATTGGAACTAGCCGAGGACGGACTGGAGCCTGGATGAGTGGGACTGTCGCTGACAGAGAGATGTCGCGAAGGCGGGACAAGGCCCAACTGAGGGACCGATAGCGAGCTGGGCAGCGCACTCTGTGCGGGCCTGGCAACTTTGACTGGGATACTCGACTGGGGTATCCGTGACCGTGTTTCCATCTTGCAGGTGCACGTCGAGGGTGCAGTTTGATTTCCTAACGGACTTGTTCAGAATAGGCTCATGCACATCCTTCGAAATGGCCGTATTCAAAGGAGAAATCAGGTCGGAGGGACCCCAGTCAAGGCAGCAAGTCGAGTAAGGGTGGGAGGAGGAGAAGCAGCTGCACATCCAACGCAGAATGCAGCCGTAACTTGCCGTAACCGAGTTCAGTAGCCGAAGGTCGTTTCCGGCGTTTGTTGGCTACACTCTCTTCAATTCAGCTCTAACAAAAGTCCTCGTCAACTCAAAGAAATTTCCTCATGTAAACTACAGCGACGAGAGTAATGCTGCTGTATTTTTCGTGAACTTTTCATCCTTTTTCTCGTCCGTCGACGTGGGGTGCAATGTCGCAAAAACGTAAAGCCTCGTGACCGTGAGAACCATTCAGATAAACTCACCGTCTCCTCAGAAATCGACCCCATGCGTCTCTCGGCGCAATAGATGTGACAACGGTAGGTTCAAGTTGCTCTGAACGTATATGTTGTACGTGAATAGCGAGCAAGTCGCTACTGCGTTACTCACGCCGACGGCTTGGTCCTTTTTGGGCTCATGATTTGGCAGAAAAGAGACTCCGACCTGCGGAGGCATCGCGACTTGATTTGCTTTCAACGCCCGCAGGCCTCACCGGCTTACCATGGAATTCCAGGAGACCAGGAAGCTATCAAATGGGGCTGCTATACGCTGGTATGGAACCTGTATCCTCCGCGTTTTGTGGTGCTCAGAAACGTGTCGGTCAAACCCAAAAATGTATCTGACACAACATGCGTAAGGCTCGCTATCTCCTCCCCCTTCCGTCGCTAATTAGGTTTGCAGAATGACCACCTTTCTGTGTCCTTCAAGTCGCTAAACGCCGCACCGGGAACACGATTTGCTATGTTCGTCGTTCTCCGGAGCCAGTGCGATTCGCTGTTCATTTATGCGTGCCTGAGGAGATAATTAACTGCCCCCCGGTCTTTCGAACGAGCGAGCAAAGTTCGAACTCTTGCATGATATGTGCAAAGTTCCGCCGTGCCGCTCTGCGCCGTATACCGAAGTTCAAGCTCCTCCTCTCGTCGCCTTACCTAAAATCTGATGTCGAGACCCTTTCCCGTACAGAGCGGCTGTTCTCGGTCGGGCACACGGGCGGGTGGGTTTACCACAAACCATTCGCGGGTATCTCAAGTCTCTTGCATTCAGCAAAAGCCCGGCTGCTGTGAGAAAAAGAGAAAGGTCTTCGGGCGCTCGCAAGTGCCCTTCGAGCTCTGCGCTCCTATTCTGACGGTTTTGTTGGATCAACCCGATGTCCCGAGGACCTCGGTCTGACCTGTAGAGCCAGAACAGACACATGACAATACCATGCGACGTACAGGCCCACCTCTTGAGAACGTGTTTGCTTTCATCGCGGAAAATAGAACGCTCTACGTCCTCTCTCATTGGTCCCTCCTCGATTCCCATCCGTCCCTACAACCCTAATACACTGCCAGAACCTAGGATTGGCAGTTGGACGCCTCGTAGCTGCAGCTTGTAGGCTCTTTCCCGGTCGTAGACTGAGTTGAGAGCTCAGCCCGGTGCCCACTGACCTATCGTCCCTGGGCTTCAGATTGGCCTAACGTGCAACAACGAGTAAGTGCGTCTGATTCGAATATCAAGTAATGGGATCTCCTTGACGTTCGTTTAGGGTCCATTTCTCTCAATTCTAGAGTGAGAGCACATTTTCCATGATAATAACGTCCTCGAGCGTCTCTGCATATTCCCTCCCTGGCCCATTGCATTGAGAGTATTCGCAGATCTGATGGTGTCGGCGGCGAAAGTACCCCGGCAACCATTTGGATTGCCAGTTTCTCCCAACGTGCGCTTCGAATTTCCAGTACGCGATACGGGTGACCCAACCCCCTACACGGCCAGACGGTCCAGTCAACGCAAATATGATTCAGGGTTTTTCATGTAGTTTTCATCAGAAAATCAAAAAATTATCAAAATCTAAGTGTGACGGGGACATGAAAATTCTCCCATCACGTACAGATCACCGATGATCATATGAAGGCGCTTGCAAGGAAGATAGCACCGAGTGAAAAAAAAAGCGACTACCACGAGTCGAACCCCGCATAGAGCAACATAGTCCATCATCTATACCACTCAGCCATTTCGGCTTTGTTAGAAGCATTCACATTACCACTGTGACAATGTCAAGTGCCAGTCGGCTGCCTCTGTCGGTAACTGGACTTAGCGAAAATTCGGACTCAAGCCTCACTAGTGTTGGCACATGCATCCACCATACCTTCGACTTGAAATACACTCAGACTGAAGTATATGACGTATCGCGTTTACTCAAATATGATGCAGCATTATGCATTCACGAACATTTGATGCTGAAATGAGCATGTTGGTAACTGAAGGTAGGGGAACACATGCGGTACATTATCCAAATATACTTAACCCAACAAAGGGTAAAATGGCTGAGTGGTTAGGCCTGTACCCTGACTCTGCGGTCGTTTACCACAGGTTGCGCAGGGTTCGAGTTGTGCCGGGCGCATTCTTTTTTTGAGCTCTGCTGCGTTGATGTTGTTCCCGGCGGCCGCTGAGCGCTGAGCGCTGATCTAAGAGATAGGCGAGTTTTCACGTTTCCGTCAAACTTAGGTTTTGATAATTTGATGATTTTCTTGTGATAATTTGATGATTTCTTTGTGGAAACGTGATGATTTTCTTATGAAAACTACATGAAAGTCCCTGAATCATATTTGCGTTGACTGGACTGTCTGGCCGTGTAGTGTACACCAAAATTGAGGCCCCTCGCAGGAGGGTCCCATTCATGCCTATATTAGGAAGTCAGCCGCAGAGGCCAACAGCGGAGTTGTATAGGAATGGTGATGGCATTGATGGCTGTGGCTGAAGGCAACACTGAAGCTGAAATGATTCTCATGCATGTCGACATAACTGCTACAGTTTGTCCTGTATTAAGCCTTGAATGATACCCTGTCGTTGATGCTCGCATGAGCGAGATAATTGGAGTGCCGAAGCGAGCTCGTAGAATAGTTGTGATGCATAGATCACCGAGCCTTGGACAGGATGACCCAGGGATGAATTGCAATGCGCATAAAATAATGAGAAAACACTAGAAACTCTTCCCCCATAAGCTCCGAGACAATGTGCTCTCCTCCCCGAGCAGTGCGCTCATGAGAATCCAGTTGATTTTTGGTTTTGCGACAATTACAGGAAGACAGTGAGTAAGCGGCAGCTCGGCTTCTGCACGAAGGCTGCAGGGATTTGGCGGGAATCACCGAACGTAAGGCCCCCGCAAGCACCCTCAACTTCGGAGCAGACCTTACACAGAGAACGACTATCTTCTCTGTGATGGTCAGTGGAGGAAACTACCAACCCCCCCTTTCTCTGCCCATTCAAGTTGTCGCTTCGCGGCTCTCTCTCCCAGAGTCGTTCGGTATTACGTTCCCTCCATTTCACTGATTCACTTATGCATGGTGCCTCGGTAGTCGGCCACCGCAATGAACGAGGAAGATTTCAGAGAGAGGGAGTCCATTGTCAAATGGACTCATAAAATACATTCGTTATTGATGAATCAAATGCTATAGTTTCCAGTAGTCGAGACTATGCGCCGCCCGATCGAAAGGGAATACGCCGCCCCAAGTCTCAACGTCTGCTTGAATCTCCTTGATCGCTGTTCGCAAGTCCTCGATTGCCTCCCGAGCAACGCCCAACTCTGGTACTCTACCACCCTCGATCTCTTCCCTCGAGCTCTGCAACCCCTGGCTGATATCCGCATCAATCTCAGCGAAAATGCTCTCCAGATGCGAACCCTCCTCCCAACGATGACCTTTTGTTCCTCTTACCACTGCCGCAAGAAGCCTGAGTGACGCTAGACCCAATCCAGCGCCGTAGAGAGACCTAGCTCGGATCAAGACATTGTGTAGTTCCGGATCTGGGATAGTCAACCCGTCATCTTTTCGCCGAATGAACAGTGGTGTTCCCGTGCCCGACGGTGGGGTCGTCGCTTTCACTTGGATTAGGCGTTCCCGCGCTGCTTCGGTGAATGACGAGGCGACACTTGGCGAGTTGGTTGCCAACGTTCGCCGTACGATGGCTCGAAGGCTGGTTAAGAGAGAGGGGAAAGCGAAAGGCAATTCAGTACGTCATCCAAGACCAGCTACTGGTCGTTATGAGTAAACAACACTTGCTCATCGATGTTTGTGTTTGCTAGGAAAGTGTCAACCATTAGATTGCTGGTGAGGGGAAAGAGGAACACCAGTAAGTCCATGGTGGGAGTTGAACGCTATCAAGAGACTATTACTCACACATGGCCCAAAACAGGTTTGCCGGTCTCTCGTTGGTTCTGGGGTGCTGGCATATTGCAGGTTAAAGGTGATTCACAATGAATGCCCCCTCCTACGTTGCTCTCCTTTATATCACATCCATCTACCGCCGAACCGTCAAATCCTGATGAAGCCGACCCACACAGCTATCTGACTTTTCGGAGATTCAATCAATCTTCATATCAAATCGCGTTTGCGTGCATGCCATGAGCACCGACCATGGTTCTTTCCTTCCGCTTCCTTAACGCCCCTCGATCTCGCTGCAACACATCCCCGTCCTGTCATTTCCATCTTTTCCATTGATTGGCCCACCAGATTTCTCGCTCCTCGAGTCCGACGTGCCAAATTTCCATTAATCTACGTACACTCCGCCAAACAAGGTGCGACAAGTCGACCGATTTTGATCTCATCCCGTGCAAGATGAATTGTATGGACACCGGACTTGAGGCGAAAGGACTTATAAGCCGCAGTGACTAACCGACGTCTACACCATATACAGCACTTTTTCCCCCTGCCTGTGTCCCTCGACTATCACCCACTATCATCCACCATGACGACCCCCAACGCTCCCGAGACGTTTTCATTAGGGTCGTCTGTTGTCCCGCGCCTGTGGACGGGATTGTGGCAGTTGTCCAGCAACGCTTGGGGAAGTGTGCCAGCATCTAAAGTTCGTGCGGAGATGAGAAGATACGCTGAACTTGGTTACACAGCTTTCGGTGAGCGTCAGCAACCCCTCCCCCGATCTGCAGATCATTCTCAGGTATATTGATGCGTCTCCCCTTCTCGGTGACTTTTGACAGACATGGTAAGTGGTTGCTCCGAATTTAATAGAGGCAATGCCATTTTGCGCCAGGCTAACGTGCTTTCATATCCTTTTGTGACCTGCCTGATTCACAGGGTGAGCTACGCATCTTCTCCATCTCGTTGAGCCTTTTGTATCTCACGGAGTTTGCTCAGCCGACCACTACGGCAGTGCTGAGATTCTATACGTCAGTTTGTTCCTTGTTAGAAGGAAGCATCGGAGCCTGACGTCCCTGTGATTTCGTGTTCATTAGGGCCAGTTTCGTGATAGTCTGGCAGTTCCCGGTTCAGTTTTCGGAGCGACAAAATGGTGTGTCTTCCGATCGCTGGATCCGACGTCAGGAGTGGTCAAGGCAGCGGTGCAGGAGCGTTTGGATCGCATGCGAGTATCGCATCTGGACCTTCTTCAGGTTCGAACTATCTCCTCCCGACATCCCCATCCACAATTGTTGACTTGTTGGACAGTTCCATTGGCAGGATTATAATGACAAGCGGTATCTCGACGCACTGGAACACCTCAAACAACTCAAGGAGGACGGAGTTATATCCAACATCGGACTATGTAATTTCGATGCGATCAGAACTGACGAGATTTGTACCGAGCTTGGCCCCCGTGCGATCGTATCCAATCAAGTCCAGGTCAGTCAGTCAACCTTTGGTCGCAATCGGTCCTCCGTGTCTAGACATTCTCTCGGATCCAGTTCTCTATTATTGACACGCGGCCTCTTCACGGCATGAACCACGTCTGCGAAAAGCATGGAATCAGGCTTCTTACGTATGGTACACTAGTGAGAAGTCCCTTTCCATTCTACCTGCCAAAGCAACTCTCGTGACTAAAGTCTTTTTGCTGGCTATCTGACACTGACAGTGTGGAGGCTTCCTTGCAGATCAATGGTTGAATCAACCTGAACCTGACCTCTATTCAGGCAACCTCACGCCATCACAGCGGAAGGTACACCATTCTTCTCTTCTCCTCCCCTTGTCCCTGTGACTGTCCCGAGCTCATGCCAATTGTCACAAAGTACCTGGACGTCATCACGAACGCATGGGGAAACTGGGACCTATTCCAGTCTCTTCTCGCCGTTCTTCGCAATATCGGTGATCGTCACGGCGGACTTAGCATCGCGAACATAGCCACAAGATGGGTGCTTGATCATCCATTCGTAGGTGCTGTTATCGTTGGTGCGTCGTTCATTCATTTCGGGAAAGCAAAAGGACAGATCAATGATGCAAGATGTCCTACGTTCTGCCAGGTGCACGCCTTGGTCTTTCGGATCATCTGTCTGAGAACTCCCGTGTATTCGGATTCACACTGACGGATGCAGACAACTCTGAAATTGAGAATATCCTCAAACGATCCAACGGGTACCGCATGATAGTAACCATGGGTGATTGTGGGGCGGAGTATCGCTAGTCGGAGTCCGAGGGGCTGGAGATGAATTTGAGCCCAATTGGCAGTCGCATTGGCGGTGTTCGCTCGTGGGTATTCACGGAGAATTCCAAGCAGCTTGATGAGCATGAGAAGCGATATATTTGTAGGCCAATCCATGGAGGGTACTAGTCCTGGGGCACGTTCGTGGTAGGGTAGACTAAACGATATGCACAATAACATTATTGGATGAACTGAAAGCAAAATGTGTGTACGAAGTCCATATGTGCAGCGAACAACTTGCGATTTGCGAGAGAACCTGATGAGAGAAGGAGAGAATTGTACAATATTCTACAATTGAATCTATAATCTCGTGAGCATGAGAAAGCATGAAAGTCGGTGGGGCAGAAGGTCTGAAAAATTTCAGGGGGGTCTGTGGATCGAATGAAGATCACAGCCTACTGAAAGAACTCCCTTTGATAGATGAAAGGCGTTGAATAGGTTGCAACTTTCTCTTGATATCACGGAGTATCGAAGTCTTCGGGGACCAATCGTCAAACGCATCTCGGAGCTGTGCAATCTCACGAGAGAAGAAATCGGTCACCCGGTCATCAGCAATCAAGTCACGCAATGCCCATGGTATCTATACAGACGGTGTCACACGACAATCTCGCTGATTGACAAAGCGAACGTTCTCCATACCTCGTAATCGTTCTGTTCATCGACCGCATTGAATGAGTCCACCTTGAGGTCTGTGCGTATATCTTCTCCATCGTTCGCTAGGAACATGTAATCCACTGCAAGGCTGTGTGAGGGGGTCAACCGGCGATTGAAATAAAAATCAGTGAGTTGATAGAACCAAGGTTGACTTCTCCAGGACGTACGAAAACGTAGCGAGTTCCTCGTAAGCGGAAGAATGTCCCACCCCACTGAGCGTCCCTGCCGTTGCCTCTGACAGATGGGCAAGAAGACCACTGTCTGATAACCCAGCGTTGAGGATGCGAATGAGCAAAACCAGGAGATTGGATAGGAAATCTGATGAACTACAGCGTCCGTTAGCACACCATCTCCTTAATTACATATTGCAAAAAAGGACCCATTGAACGTACTGGTAAGCATCGCCGTCTATGTACAGTGCTCTAAGTATGCGCGGATGCGAAGCCGCGGTGAACAGTCCCGAATAGATGGGAACAACTTGATCGTTCAGGGAAGCAACGTAGACGACCTTTGCCTAGGACAGGAGAGCGTCAAGATCTCCCATGCTCTCTCATGAATGCTACTGCACTTACACCATGATCCATGACGTTCCGGAGCGCCTGAACATAGTCTTTCGACCGCTGAGTCTCCGTATTCTATTTGACGTGCGAAAAACAGTCATTGACTGGCGCGAGAAACCTAAAACGTCTCGACCCTGAACTCACCTGGAAATCGAACAGTTCTCGCGCCGCAGCGTTCTCGAAATACTTCAGGAAAGCGCGTGAGCAAGAAGGGACAGAAAGGTTATCTGACGGTGGAAGGCGTACCTGGATATAGGGTTGGAGAAGCGAGCTCGTCTTGAGGTATCGTAGAGGACCAAGGTGAATACCACACAACGCCAGACAACAAATCTTCTGCGTTCGCGTCGTGGAAACAGGAGGAGCAGCACCTCCTGGTGCGATAATCGCTGCGGTCGTATTGAGTATATCGACGTTCCGAGGTGTCAAAATATGTCCCTCGTGAATCAATCTATCGAGTAGGTGGATGGAGACGATAGATCCCTGTGAATGAGCTGCGACGAAAATCACATCTGCAAGATGCAAATCTTCAATCCATTCAGGCTTGCTTAGCAAATGGGCGTGAACTCTGTTTTTAGGAGGACCGAATCAATGAAATTGGGGAGAGGGGTTTAGTCAGTTTCAACACGAAGACGATCTCAACTCAGTTGAGAGGATACTTGAAGTACGCACTTCTCGACCTTCCTCGCAATCGTTCCATCACCCTCCAACGCGATCCTTGTGATCTTCTTGAACGTTACATTATGTTCCTCCTCGAATTTCTCAAGCGCCAGGCATGTCATATCAACAAACTTTGCGCTCGGAGACGGTAACTAAGTCGGTGAGATCTCAGCTCGGGATTTCATTATGAAAAGATTGGGGAATTAAAGGGTCTAGATGAAAAAAGGAAAATGAAGAGGTGAACTCACCCCTCCGGCGATCGTTCTCGTTACCGCACCTATCAAAATTCAAGATTTCAGAACCAATCGTCTCGTCAACATCATCACCGAAGCCGCAGAAGAAAACTTGGACACACAGACCTGGTGACCATCCTGCAACACCAATGACAACAACTCTACAAGATCCATTCAACACATTAGCGTCAATCGGTTGACCTAGGATATCGAACGCCTTTGGAAGTTCCTGTCCCCAAGTGACAAGTTGTGGCTGTTGCTGTTGCACCTGTTCCCTCTCTTTACCCTTGACGCTCCCTTTCCCACCCTTGGCCTGATCATGAGCATGAGCGTCATTACCACTAGAAGACGAAGACGAAGACAAGGCGCTACTGAGATACGAAATCGTCTTGGACAACTTCGACTTTACTTGTTTCGGCGGTGGAGGCGGTGGCGGAGGGATGTACGATCGAGGAAGCGTATGGAACGTATCAGCCCAAGTAGGTAATACGAGATTGGGCTGTTGTACTTTCGTCGACGGGAAAGTCGGTGAGGACTGGCCAGAGGTCCTGGAAGGAGTCGGAGATGACGTCCGAGTAGTTGGCTTACTCTTACTCGTAGTCGTAGGTTTGGTCGTGGGTTTGGTAGTATCCCGCTTGATTGAATCAGATTCTGTCAACGGAGGTGCAGGTGGACCAGGTTTCTTTGGCTCGCGTTCCTTCGGTTGGGCTTTCGGTAGGTTGGGGGGAGATCCCGAGTGATTCGTAGAGGTGGAGGTAGACAATCGTCTCGTCTGAACAGAAAGTTCCTTCCCTGTAACGTTACTCCCATCCGCACTCGCGACAACAACAGCAGACGAAGAAGAGACGGAAGGTCTAGGCGAGTGAGATATCACCTGCTGCTGCGGTTGTTGTTGTTGTGATAGCACTTCACCCTCATCATCATCGATATTCATTACCTCCATCCCATTCTCATCCCTCTCCTTAGGCTCATCCGCAATGCTTCGCATCATGAGCGCTCTGGACATGAAGAACGATGCCCACCCAGACCGATTACTCGATATGGACGTCTCGATAGGGTTCGATGCGGACTCGGTAGGGTTCAACGTAGACGGAGACTCGGTAGGGTTCGAGCTCGAGATCTCCTTCGTCCTCGTTGACCCGGCATCCCCATCATTCTTCTGCTGAGACTTGTCACCACGAACACGAACATCTCCAGAGGAAGCATCCTGGACCCGAGGAACGGTGGTAGACGTAGCCGCAGACGGAGACGTAGCAGCACTTGTGGATACAGGGTCGGAAGGTAGTGCAGAGTCAGAGTTAGATTTAGAGTTCTCGCGCGCCAGAGCCTTCTCTTTCACCATCTCCGACTCCGTCTTCCCATTCAACATCGACTCTGTCTTCCCGTTCGTATCCGACGACGACGGCCCTTGAGTTGGGGTAGCCGCATTAGACTCAGAGTTGGGGGTCTTCTCAGCGTTGGCCGGTTGAGAATAGTACCATGACCATGGATAATACCATACCGAAGCCGAACCTTGACTCTTGCTCGTCTCGGCTGAGAACAAACTGGGGGGCCGATCTTCAGACGTAGACGGTAGGACCTTGGCACGATCACGGTCAGGAGAATCAACACCCTGAGCAGTATCCTTCTTGTCCTTTGCTTCGCCCTTCTGCGCAAGGTCATCTCCAACCGAACAACCATTTGATGATGATGGTTGGAAGATCTCCGGACTGGCAGGAATAACACGAAGTTCGGGAGAGGACTGGCACCTCTGTATGCTTTTATCTTGGTCTTGATCTTCACCTAACTCGGAATCCTTCACTTCAGAGTCAGACCCGGGATCCTTCACTCCAGCCTGAGCCCCGGGATTCTTCACCTCAGAGTCAGACCGCGGGTGGGTGGTTGTTGGTCCTGGATGCTCATCCCTTGACAGCGACGACGACGACGCACCACCACCTAATCCTAGATAATCCCACCACGAATAGGAACGGGAATACTGGTCACCCTGTTGTTCATTCTTCTTCGTGTTGGGGTCCTCGGATTCGTTCGTGGTCGCGTTGGGATTTCCGGTTGAGTTTGAGAGAGAGGTTGCAGGGTCCTGCGCGTCCGTTGCCTGTGATGCAGATGCAGAAGCTGAAGCTGAAGCACGTAACGTGGACTCCGATTCAGCCGCGTTCGCGTTCAGGGTCTCCGCCTCCCGCTCCACCGCACGCCCACTTTCCGCCGCCTGCCCACTTTCGCCAGACCCAGATAAGGATAAAGATCCACTCTGAGCAGCAGCAACGGCCTGATCCAACGGCATCTTCGGCCGACCAAGTAACGGAAGTCGGAGCGTGAACATACTAGAAGAGGAAGGATTCAGGGTAGTAATGGATGGTTTACGCTCAAGTGCGACGCGTGGAATCGCTCGTGCCTCGTTGTCGCTGAGACTCTTCGGCTTTGGCACAACATCATCTATAGATGAGATAGACGCTGTGTTACTCATAGTAGTAGCACCTGTGGCACCGACAGGGCTAACTGTACCCTGTGGAGAAGACGAGCCGGATGGAGACGCTTGCACCGGAGACGGAGATGGAACTGCGATGGGTTGGGTGGGAAGTGGAGGTGGAGAGGGTGGGCGGTCAATGGGACCTGGGTCTGATTGCGCACGCTGAGTAAGTTCTGGGGGAGCGAGTGTCTTAGAGGTGGGTTGTTGTATATGGACTTGGGAGGTAGATGTTACGTCCTCGGCCCTGTCTTTGCCTTTCGAACGCGACCATGATCCAAACCACGATGACTGGCTCGGTGAAGGTTTCGGCGCTGGTGCCGGCAGAAGCTTCGAGGGTTCAGTCGCAGGAAACGGAATGGAATCTGGTTTGGGTGCAGGCTCAGAGGGAGATAACAAAGGTGCCGTTGCTTCTGGGGACTCGGTCGCTGGCCGCGGCGTCGAGTCCACAGCTACGCAGGCTCAATTGAATGACACGCCTGTTACACGTGAAGCAATGGCGACTTACCATCTGCGGTCAAATCTATTACAGGAGGAGGATCTTCAGGACTAGCTTCCGCTGGACGATGAGACATGAGAGAGCTAGGCCGGGATGAGCGACGAACGCTGGCTACTTCAACATTCTTCGTATCTGGCTGGTCCTCTCCAAGCGTGGCACTAGATGACGCAGAGAGCAATCGCTCCCGTTTCCTCGACATCTCACTAACAAAACTCGCAGAGTCGTCAATGCCCACAGCAGGCAAGTTATCAATGGCAGAACGTAAGGGTGCGCCTTGCTGGGGTTGTGCAAATACTAGTGATACACTCGTTGCCGGCCGTGGTTTCTTCGCGGAGGACAATGATCGCCACTTTGGGGTCGTTGATCGTCGTTCAGAGCGTGAGTTAGTGGACATGAGAGGAATGAGAGGAATGGTCGTATAGACTTAAAACATAAGGTGGTTGCAGGAAATAAAGGATGCCGCAGTACGATGGGGTTCAATAACACGCGCTGGTCTGACGTATTGGGCTCGTTCGGTAAAACAGGCAACCGCCGCGATAAGATTAGATCTGCGGGTCTCAAGTCAAGTTCGCTGGAAATGCTGGCTGCAAACCAACTGCAAACATCGGACATCCTATGTACAGGCTTCGTGAGCTTTGAAGGAGAGGAACATGGTCGCTGGAAGCTCAAGACCCCAACTATGCCGCGTCAAGTTGAGTCGAAAGCGGTGCACACAGAGTAAGCGTTATACAAAGTCTTCTTGGACAAAGTACCTGTCACAACTGATGACTCGGGGTTGGAACAGCTTCAAGTTCTGAACGATATTCACAGAAAACAATCTGTAGGTCAAGGTGGTGGAAGAGTCAATGCTTGATCCAGAACCTAACACGCGCCCCCAGTCAGTCTCACACGTTGACAACACTTTCTCTCAAGTCACTGCAGCTTGCATCTGAGAATTCTAAAGCCAAGGATTGTTGAATAGCGGTTGTGCGTAATTCATCATACACTCTGCTGATGACACCGGAGACATCGTGATAGTGACTGGAGGAGCAAGTGGGCGGAGAACAACTGATAGCAAGTCTGGACGTAGCGGTGCCAGTTCTTCGTGCAAATTTTACGATTGAATGATGAAGGATGTTTGATGATGTTGAATAGATGGAATATAACCTAGTAGTAATTGCACGTTCTGTCGACCCGCCAAGTCTTCAGAGGAGAGCAGCGTGAACAGGCGACTAGGGCCAAGCCGACAAGGGTCAGAGAGCGGAAGCCATTGCCAAATATGGTTGGCACCTACCTTAAAACGGCATGCGCGCATCCGTCGGCGCCTTCAAGAACACCTCACTGTATCCCTCACGAACTTCACGAAATTTGATACCCTCTCGAAAGCCAGACGAATGCTCTCTCGCTTCACAAAGGCGTTTCTATTGATTATTCTTACTCTCGTGCGTTGTGCGTTGTGCACTGTGCCGGTGCGAGAATGTGTTGATCGAACTGCAATTCTTTTAGTTCCTTCTCGGATCGTTAACACTTCTTCATCCGCCGTCGAGAGCCTATATTAACCCATGGACAGGTGACCTCTTTGGAGAAGGAGGCGTTGAACAAGGGCTCCCTGTGTTTCAAAAGAGTCCCACGAATGACGCAACACATGTCTCTGGCGATTCAGCTGCGGGAGGTGTGATCATGGGGAAGCTGGGGAATGCGACGGCGAAGGCGGAACTCGGACGAGCAACTTGGAAACTATTGTGCGTTTCTTGTGGTATACACTCAACGTCTATGATTCATTAAACCATTCACAGGCATACCATGACACTTCGGTTCCCGGAGGTAAGTCAAAGAAGTCTGTGCTCTCGAAATGAAGCACCATCTCTTAATGTACCTTCTTCAACAGGATCCGACAGAAGACGAGAGAAATGCCCTCTCATCCTATTTTTATCTTTTGTCGAGACTATACCCTTGCGGCGAATGCGCGCAAGAATTTCAACAACTACTCAAAAGATTCCCTCCTCAGGTACGTCCAGATTCCTCGACTTTGTCATGAATCATACCCACCTCCACTGCCTCAGACCTCTTCCCGACGCGCGGCGGCGACATGGTACGTTTTTTCTGGGATAACTTGGGCTTTCTCCAGTGCCAATTCGCATTTCTGATTTCTATTATGTCACGTTCACAACCAAGTGAACCTCCGCCTCCATAAGCCCGAATTCGACTGCTCAAACCTTGACGCCACATACGACTGCGGTTGCGGCGATGATCCAGTCACGCCGACCTCAAGCTCACCCTCGAATAGCCCGGGTGTAGGTGCTGGTGTGGTGCACGATCCTATGGACCTCGAATACGACCCGTCAAAAGACAAGATTACCGGTGTGGGTATGATCAAGGGCGGTCGATAGTGTTTTGGTATGGCGTATTTATTCCTTACTTTATGGAGACAATACTTGTACGACTAGAACTCGGCCGGCGTGCAGGTACGACCGTAAGTGCCCTTTGACAAGACTTTGCTTACGAAGTGATAAAGGTGAATACGAATTGCCCCAGATGATAGTAGTACTACAGGAATACTGCTCGTTCTCGGGTACACTCCCTCTCTTCAAGCTCTACGTCACGTTCAAAAACAAAGATAATACCTACCAGCATTGTAAGGCCTCTCCCCGTCTGACATCGGAAGCTGCAATACTATCATACTGTTCCTCCATGCATCCCGTGCAGGCGTTGCGGATGAGGGACCCGCCGATGGCCGTCTCCCCGGAACATTTGCTTCGATGTCATCTGGATTTGAAGCACTATGGCGGTGAATGAGCATCGAAGTTTGCGAGGCGTACTCGCTGCAAGGTAGAGGTATATATGTACGTTGATGCGCTGAGGAGGTAGTGTGGACGAAAGAGAGACTTGTCGAGCTCGCGAATCAGGAGCGAAACGTCTCTATCGCTGGTACTTATGCAGAATGCGACTCGAGCTCGAGGCGGCAGCTATAGCTTGCGAGATCGCTTCAAGCATTAATATTGCAACAACCACAGGCTCTAGAGGAAAACAAGTATAGAGAACGTCAGGGTAGCATCGCGGCGTTGGCGGGGTTGCCGGCAGAGAGAGAATGTGTTAGATGCCTTTGGCTCGAGAGCATTTGGGGCCCTTTTAAATCCTTGCTAACATGAATGCAGAGGGCCACCTCAGATGCGGTCGGAAATGACGCAGTGCGTAGCATATGTTGGCAGGTTTATGAAGGACTTGCTGCTACAGCCATTGAAGTAGAATTGGAAATGCAAAGTCGGGAGTCCAATTTCATAGCTCGGATTCGGTTCAACCTGAGCTGGTGCATTCAAGCCAAGTCCCCCCGGGAGAGATAGAAGCCTGGGCATGAACGTACTGAGAAGACTCTGTACTTCCTGCCTGAGTACGATGACTTCGCGTAGACGTCAGCTCTCAAACAGACGAAGAAGGTCGCTGGAAGCTCAAAACTTCCACTATACCACTATTCCGCATCACGTTCAGTCGAAAGCGGTGCACAGAGCAAAGTTTATAAAAAATACGGAGTCAGCGCCATTTATCCTGATTTCTGTTCTCTCGGACAGAGTAGACCGGTGAGTTGTGGGACTTTGGATCAGCTTCTGGTCAAACGATATTCAAAGAAAACGGCTTGTAGGTCAAGGTGGTGGAATAAGCCCAGTGGGAACTGACTACACCCGGGTACACGCCTATACACGGGTAAACGCGAGACGCCCGAGTTTTTACATGTCGTTCCATCAGAACGTCGAAACCACGCAAAATTATGATAATATCGAAGTAGCAGGCTCTCAAAGTGTCAGCCGCTCGTTGACATTATGATACTTTCTGAGCGCCTACTGGTAAAATCACAAAAATCTCCCATTGCTGAGACCTTCCAAAGTATCATGCCATTTTGGGGGTCTCTGAGTACAGTTTGAGTTGTCCTCGCTGACCGCCCACCTCTCAGTGTCTCGTCATCATCGTGAACGACGAAGGACGGGCGCCTATGGCGCCTTAAGCTCTTTGTCGCCGTTGAGCACAACGCGGAAGTTGCTTCAGTCCTCACCTTAGGGTTAGGGTTAGCGCTTAGGCGGAGCGTGAACTGGGCCCCGCAAACATTTACAAAACATTAAAAAAAAAGAAAATATATTAAACCTATCTACTAACCCTACATGACAAATAAACTACAATCCCGTCCCCCGCCCCTCGAGGCTCGTTGCCGCCGCACGCCTTGGGTAGCAGCACGGCCGCCCGGGGATGCCGCAGACAGCATCCACGGACGTACCCAAGCATAACGAGGGGCCGGGGAGGGGGGATCAAGGTCCTTTGCTCAGAAGGAGGGTGGTATTTATGTTGCCCTCGGTAAACCAAAAACTAATTAGCAAAGTATCAAACTATCAAACTATCGTTTTTGCTTTTGCCGAGAATTTCGAAGTTGGGCGCCTGCTACTTTGATATGATAAAATGATATGATACTTTGATACTATCATGTTTTTGACATCTTTGGACGTTCCCCGTTCCATGCACATACAGGCAACCCTCGGAAAACCATTTTTGTCCGTACTTTTAGAACCAACTTTTCAAGATTTCATGTTTTCGTTCCCTGAGATGGATGAAAATTTTCGATTCACATTGTTTTCTCCCCGGCGCCAATTGAGTACTACCTGGTGTCTTGCGCGGTTTCGCACATTCATCATCTTGACTTTCCTCCACAATGTCCTCCCTGTGTCTACCTGTCTGTCCGCCCTCCCGCCCGCCCGCCAGGTCTTCTCAAAGATGGGTACTGCAGTGAGTCTCACATAAGCTCAAATCATTCTCGAGCATGGTGGGCCCGTTGTGCGCGTGTAAGACAAGCTCTCGGGCAACATGCCGCACGCTGCGGTACACATGTTGTGCGTTCACATCACATCGATACCCGCCGTCCGTAATATACAGTTGAGAGAATACTAACTCGCTGAGCCTCTCTGCATGGACAAGGACACCGTTTGAATTGCCCTGATACCATTCCCCTACCACGACTCAGACATTCTCCGACATGGAAACAGGTGAGTTGTACAATCAAGGTGAGCCACATTAGCCCGCCTGCATCACTTCATCCCGGTATGTTATCTATTTGTGTCTCTCAGTATGTACCCTGTCTCCGGGGTGCTCAGACTGATGCTTCCGAGCGGTAGGGTTGCAACAACTCACTGCTCACACCGGGGACCGAGTTGCATCAGGTTCGTCGTGATCCCGCCGTCCTTCTTCTTTTATGCTGACTGCTTGTCATTGAAACATGAAGCTGTATCTTTCCTCGCTCAATCAACACGGCAGATGTGTCGGTGGCAGCACAGCGGGAAGGGAAGGGGGGGGGGGCACGTCGTAAGTATGTACGAACTTAGCAATCATTAATATTTCTACATCCGAGCCTGTATGTACATGTAGTGAGTTGTAAAATGAAAACAAATAACATAAAATTCAAATTAAATGTGAAAAGTGGAATATAAACTGAACTGAGGCAACCGTGCACTGGACTGTATATGCATGTACCACAACCTTGTTGATCAACGGATGGGTCAACGTTGACCTCACGTGACCCGTCCCGGTAAGGCTTAGGCATGTATTCACCGTGTACTACCTGCGAGTGGAGTGTCGTCGATCGCGTCCGTTGACTGCCCGTTGACCATGGCCCCGCGCTGCCGCCCCTGCCAAAATCCGCTGCCGAGAGCCGCATTTGGACTAGCGGCGCCGCGCCGAATATATTGATCGGCCGCCACCGACATCATGGTTTCCATTTTCGGTAACTGCGATCGCTTACGCGATCGCATCTGCGCGCCCCCGCCCGCCCTTCAGCAAGCCTCAACAACGAGAGCCATTGGTGAGGAACGGTGGACACCTCCACTCTGGTAATGCATATTGAGTCTATTTGGCATACATTGAACTGGTGGGACAAAGAATCGAATTTTCTAAGGAAGAAATGAGACCGGAAATTGAATATCAATAGTGAGGGGTTATATTGTACATATATAAGTCTGTAAAATAAGGAAAAAGACCGTAAAAATCGATTCAAGCTACTAAACATATACCGGTACCTCCTTGGGACGTCTATAAGCTTCCGTTGTCGAAGAAGACACAGGGAACGCGTACATCGACGCGACGAGCCTTAGGCGCCCGCGCATTATCCGGGGGGATTTACCGAGTATTTCGTGTACTGTAGTGTTGACCCCGCTTGCCTTACGCGGGAGGTCAACAGCATAGTCAACAGTGGGGGCTGACTAAGCCCGTTGATCCCACGTATACACTATGTACAAAACCGAAAATATCATGTAACCGCGAGCATCTGGCTGTAAATTAGACGCTTCGATGGGTAAAATTTACAGCTGGTTGCAGCTTGTTACAGTTCTGTACACGAAGTTATCGTTCCTGTAAGTGCGTGTACCCGGCTGTAGTCAATTCCCACTGGGGAATAAGTCCAAAAGTCGATGCTTACAATGGTGAGTCGTTGAATTTTCCAGTCCAAACACGCGCCCATAGATAGTATCTTCCACGTGGTCGAAATGGTGGATTCTGGAAATGAAGGCTATTCAACGCTTTCGAGTTTGAGCCAGAGCCACTGCAGCGTCCGAGACTCCACAAGACAAGACCAATTGAACAGAGGTGGTGCGTAATCAATCAATCACTATCTATACTAATGACAGCAGAAAGAACGACAACAACGGCAGGAGCCCCATTCGACGACGCGGATGCGGACATCGTTCTTCGCTCATGCGATAATGTCGACTTCCTAGTGTCCAAAGTCATCCTCAAGGTGGCCTCTCCATTCTTCGCAGACATGTTCACACTACGCCAGCCAACCTCTGATGAGCCAGCTTTGCTCACGCGTCCCGTGATTGATATGGAAGAAGATGCCGCGACGTTGGATTGTCTCCTGCGTCTTTGTTACCCACTCCCAGAACGCCCACGTCTCGATGATCTGAACACAGTGGAACAGGTCCTTAGGTCGGCGTTGAAGTATGACATAGATGCTGTCACTCGCTCGGTGAAGCACAGGCTTGCTGAGCTTGCATCTGACAAACCCCACGGGGTATTTGCTGTTGCGTGTAGGCTGCGTCTGGAATCCTCGGCTGCTATTGCAGCCCAGAGATTGCGGGATAACTTCAAAAACACTACGTGCAAGAGCTGTAGACTTCGTGTCAATACACGTGACTCCCTGTCCAATAATTTCTTTCAGGTCGCTATGACAGTCTACTCCGCGCAGCTGGCAGATTTGTCTGCTGCTTGCTTCCATGGGTTGGTCAAGTACATTCGGGTGGGAGGCCGACCAACTAATTTCTGCAATCCTCCCAACATCTACTCTAGCCACAACACATTCTTCCCATACCTCTGGCCAAATCATGCCATGTTCACTCTGTCTAATTATGACCTTGCCCTGCAATCCCGTCAGGACGGTATCTATGTCCCTATCCATCAGTCAGTTCTGCTTTTGATGGCCGCCACCGAAATTCTTAAACTTCCTCGCGACGACACATTCAAAGTGCCGATCATACACATTCCAGAGCGTGGACCCGTCCTCCAGGCGATCGCGATACTGTGCTACGATTGCTACGTAGGCAATCCACCCCTTCAGCAGCTACACCAGTTGGCTCACGTAGCAGAAAAATACAAATTGAACACTGTCATAGCTAGATTGCGCAGGTTGTGGGCGACATCGATGACACAGAATCCCGTGCTCGCCTTCTTCGTTGCCGCATCTCATGGGTGGACTGTAGAAGCTGAACAAGCCGCTAGACACATATATCTCTCTCGCCGTTCTACGGCTACAGAATACTTTCTGTGGATGGCGTTGTACTCCGCAAAAGTATACTTCACCCTCTTGAAGTACATTGATGAATGTGCCGACGTGGAACGAAAAGCCTTGTCTCTAAAGGACTCGTCAATCTTTCTCGCTTTCGGTACTTGGAACAGGGTCCACATCGAGCGATTTCTATCTACATCACCTACACTCATCAGCGAGCTCTTAACTGTTATATCTCAGGAACCAATTGTAAGGCCGGTTACGAAAGAAAAGTGGGAGATGATGAAAGAGGAGACAGCTTGGCAGGCGGCGCGGCATTCAGTCCCATTTTCCCATAAGCTTGATAGGCTTTTGGGACGAAGTACTTCGGTTCGGGGTCAAGTTTGCAGGTGTGCTTGTAGTGCGGAGGATGAGAGGTTCGCGGGTCTCGCTGCGTTTGTCGTGAGGTATGGAGCTCAAGATCAGACTGCTCTGACTTTGCTATCTGAGGTATGTGTATCCATTATCCTACTTGATTGTGTGTTTACCGATTGCTCTTAGGTCAAGATTGACCTCCCTAATGCGAGCTGACTATTTGCGAATGATTTCTTCTTGCAATGCTGTCTATCTGATATTGTCTCGATGCGGTTTGGTTCAATGGGGCCCGGAACTGTAGATTATGACCGTGAGTTTGTCTGATCCTTGCAAGTGCTTCCTACGTCTACTATCCCTTCGGCCCTCGTAATATGTCAAAGTTTCAGTGTATTGCTGCCAAGTTATATTGATCGCTTACATTATGAAGCACAACCACAGTTCGCTGCACGTGATTCAAGTCTGTGCGTGGAAAGGGCGCAGCAGGAAATGCCTCACTGTTCTTCACTTCCCAGATGCCTCCTGCGGGTTCGACCACAAAGTCAAGTTCTTAAACAGCACGATTGCAGTGAGTAGTCCTCACAGTGGAACCCGCCCTCATGGCAGCAGAACTTCACCAAGCCTCGACGACTATGGCGGAAGCCCCGTTCAATGACCCCGATGCAGACGTCGTTCTTCGCTCCTGCGATAGGGTCGAATTTCTCGTGTCCAAAGTCATCCTCAAGGTGGTATCACCGGTCTTTGTCGACATTCTCACATTACCCCAACCAGACGGTACCCAGGGTTCACGTCCTATCATTGACATGGAGGAGGATGCCGATACATTGGATTGCCTCTTGCGTTTCTGTCACCCACTTAGAAAGCGACCGCGGGTCAATTCATTGCACAAAGCCGCCGTACTCCTCAGGTCGGCGATGAAATATGAAATCGAGACGGTGGTGAGTTTAATGAGAGGGAAGCTCGTCGAGTTTGTGCCAAGCAAGCCGAAACGCGTGTTTGCTGTCGCATGCAAGCTTAATCTTGAAGGAGTCGCGAGAGCAGCAGCTTTGAAGCTTCGCAATCGCATCCAGAATAAGACCTGCGACGTTTGCGGGCTTCGCGCCGATCCCCACTCCCTCTCCAACAACTTCATCCAAATAGCAGTGGATACGTATTCGGAAGACTTTGATGATGTTTCTGCAGGTTGTTTCTATCGATTGATCCAGTGTATTCGTTCCACAAAGGAGAGACTATTTTACTACAAAGCCCCTCCACCCCTGTCTAAAGCCGCACCGAGTCGTGACTTGAATAACATTCCCTACGCAAGCACTCACCCATGGCCCGCCCACCCCATGTTCACACATCGTAAACCCGACTTAATCCTGCGGTCCAGCAAGGACGAAAAAGACATCCCTGTTCATGAAGCGGCATTGCTGCTCTCATCCGCCACCTCTATTTTCGAACTACCTCGCGATGGTGTAGTCGATGGCATACCGGTTATACCCGTGCCTGTAGATGGACAGATTCTCCAGATGGTAGTCATGCTATGCTATGACTGCGACCTGGAGGGCATATCCCTGGAGGAGCTGCGTGCGTTGGCTTATGTAGCAGAGAAATACAACATATCCGTTGTCACAGGAAGAATACGGAAGCTTTGGTCAACGTGTTTCCTCCGGGGGGGGGCGACCCCTTGCTAGCATTCCTTATCGCTTCCTCTTTCAATTGGACATTGGAGGCGGAGAAAGCTGCAAGACATATATACATCTTCTGCCGTGCCACCGTTACTTCCACATCCGACCCCCCTCCAGTATTGGAGTTTTACACAGTATCAACATACTTCCCTCTTCTGCAGTTCATATATCAATGTGCCAATATGGAGTCCAAGTCGAGGTCCTTGAAAGATCCTTCTCTCTTCCTTGCCTTCGGGAATCACAGCCGTAAAGATGTCGAGAGATTTCTTGAAGCTTCGCCCACGAGGATAGCACAGTATAAGCGAACTTATCCAGAACAGTATGTGCAGCCTTTTCATTTGTCTTCATCATACTGAACTGCTTCCATTTGTGCGTTCAGAACACCGGCGTATGCGCTGCATCTTGCGAGGCGAAACGCGTTCCGCTCAACAAACGGTGCATGCCAATGTAAAGTCAGCGGGGAGAATAGCTGCTATAGAGACCTAAATGTTTTCACGAATGCTTCCCAACTACAAGAGGAAACGTACCTGAAAGACATTCTGAAGGTATGTCGTCACTTTCCAGCAAAACTGTAACTAGAAAGCCCCTTCTATCAGGTCAAGATTCAACTGCTGAATAGCTCTAGTATGATGACATCAGAACTCGTGCTACAAGATCAGACCTAGCTGCAGATAGAACGATGCTGATACATGAGTCTTGTAGTTCCATATTATGGCCCGTTATATTCTTCAATTTGTACATAACCGAGTCCTGTTTGTTATGCTCGATTGATGCTACATTACCGCAGAATAAACCACTGTATGTGTCACCCCAAAATCATGATCCACCCGTCCTCCTCGATCGAGCTTGCAATTACTTGCAACGATCTCTCCCGTGCTTGCTCGTGCTTGATTCGTTCCCATGTCAGCGCGACGTGTGCTCGGTTGTATTCCTCTAGCATGATCCTATCTTGCTCTGAGGCTACTATGAATTTAGACATCATTGAGTAAGGTCCGTCAAGAAATTCGACCACTTTCATCAAGTCATCAAGCTATCGTCGCAGAGAATAAGGGGATCAAGGTCGCCTAGAGGACATATCGCCACTATCTGGCCTCCAATGCAGAATGAGAGCATGTCGGGGCCTTGCAGTAGTACAGGAACGGCGATATTGAAAAGATGTTGGAAGTTGGTCGCCAGTCAACGATGCAGAGCTGAGAGCTCGGATTCGGTCAAAGCTGGGCTCGCACTGCTTGAAAAAGAAGTCCTGGTTGGGCCAGGAAGGTCGCCTCAGACTCGGACATGCATGTTCGAAGCAAAGTTCACCGAAGAGACGAGATTCAAAAACTAGGCAGTGTGCAGGAGCACAGTCACAGCGGGGGAACGACTTTCTTTTCCGCGGGACGGGTCAAGAGGCGGGCGAGATCTGAATCGGGGACACCGTCCTCATTTGATGCTGGTACCCCCCTCCCGGTTTTCGGGGTCCCACCCGCGTTTTCGAAGCGTTCCCTTGAAATTCATGTACGGTTCATTCAAGACCTTATTTTCATTCGTGCAGCATGTCGTATACATAGAAAATATACTGCATGTGAAGTTTCAAGCCTGATCGTGGTGAAGAGGAGCATAGAAGTTGAATAGTATGACCCCTGTTTAAATGCGGTAAAGAGTTAGACGCCGAACGTGCTGCCTTGCCGCGGTAAAGCAACGGGTGACTCTAGTCTGATTGCATTCCCAGGGAGAGTATGTTGTCGCCAGCGGAGTTCGAATTTCCTGTAGGGGGCGGCGCATTCACGTGACCGTCCAGCCAGCTCGAAATTCGAACAATTGCTCATTGTAGCAGTGTAGCTTGCTCTTCCGCGCTGCCTGAATGGTGATAAAATCATAATATGGCTGAAGGTACAAAGTGGAGGAGTCATGGTTTCAACAAGGCGAATACTCAGAGTTACTGGCAGCAATTACTGTGTCCAGTAATAGTCCGACCGTGCTGTTCAGTTGTTACAGGACTCTGAGCACGCCTACTAACACAAAGTAGTCATCATACACCCCGCATCGCCCGTATAACTTATATTCTCAACTTCTATGTCTAATACTGTTCAGATTAGCGCAATATCGTTGGCGAAGCACGAGCCCTCATGCCTGTCTCATGAGGCCATCCCGCCCGCAAAGCCAGCACTGAGAGCCTTCATTTTCCCACGATTCGAACTCCGCTGGCGACAACATACTCTCACTGGGAATGCAATCAGCCTCTACTTATACAAAGGTACGACTATAACGTAGAGGCTGAAAAGGAGCCTAGGTGACTCTACTCAACGCCGCCGCGCGTTCGTGCTCTCGACACTTAGTGTAAGTAACTTACATCAAATGCAATAGTATCGGTGTACCCTTAGTATCCTTGTAGTCTTTACATAGTCGCTTCGTATATACTAGTAGTACTACTATTAACTTTGCTGTTTGAAGTTCGCGTCCAAGTCGCGTTCAAGCAGCCGCGTCGATCGCGTTGCTCTCGTGACTCAACATCTGCGCTTGGCCTTGATTAGGCCTGCCTTCAAAGGAAAATCGCACCACTTGCCCCACAGCTCCGCAGGGGGTGGGGGGTACGGTACCCCCGGTTTCCGGGGTCCCTCGATTTCTGAGGTCAGTGTCGAAAAATTTGTGTTCGCCCGCCTCTTGGGACGGGTCTGTACGAATCTTTGAATTCGGCAGGCAGGGCGGCGACCGTGACAGTTGGCCAAAATCCAGCAAAATTCGGACATAAAACTTCCAAATGTGGACACAAGCGCCGGCACCTTTGCGGAAGAGATTCGGCAGGAACCCACTGTGACGTGTGATATGTACGAAATTACGGTGTCGGCGAGGGGGTGCGTACCGTTCAAAATGCAACAGTAGTTGCACCTCCCGACTAGTACTTGTGTTTTCCCAGCACATGACGTCTTAAACCCGCATGCGCGCCTGAAAACGGAAGGGGTCGTGTTTGGTACTATTAACGCAACCCTTGCTTGGTGAAACAACAGCATATCAAGTTCTTTAATTAAAGTCTCACAGAGTGCACTAGTGATGGTGATAAGGTGGGTGAAGCTATATACGGGGATGGTGGCCCTGGATCATACGGATATAACAATTTTGCAAGCTGAGGAAAGATATCTGCCAGTGATACAACGTTTAGAGTTACCCTTCATGAAACTTTATGCTCCTTGTTGCCAGGCAAAGTGTCCAGGTAATGTTCCTTGGCTCTGCGCGATTGCTTCGAACTCTGTGGCTCGAGCATTGGACGATAGTAGTTGATGATTGTTCCCTCCAATGGGTGCTCGACATTCTGGACATGTGGATTGCTGCATAGCACCACCGCACTGTCATCAAACAGATTAGTATGCAATTCTGTAGTACGCCTGACTAAGAAAACACTAGTGCGAACCTCTGTGATGACGAAGGTATGTCCATTCTCGCAATTATAAAAGTGTCCCCGATGAGCTATATCGGATTGAGCTGGAGGCATGGCTGTCTCGCACCAAATGACTCACTGAATTCATTGCCAAATGCGCGCACAATATCTTCCCTTTCTTGCAAAGACAATGGCTGATAGACTGCACCAGTCATGATGACCTTCTCCAACTCATCGCACTCGGACATCCAAAGATCCAGCTTCTTGCCACAGTTCTCGTCGAACCATAGACGTTCTTCTCGCATGTCCGCTGTCGATTTCGTCGGCCTGTTGCGTAAGTACTCCAACTGCCACTTGCCCATATCTTCCTTCAGGCTTGCTTTCTTCTCTTTGACCTCCTCGGCGAGCACCTTCCGGTCCGCATCCGTAACCTTACCCGAGAGATACAGGGTATTCTTCTTCGATATTAACGCAAAACGAGCCTGTTCAAAGTCCGCGCGCATGAGGTATGTTGAGGATCGAGCAGCTTGACGAGATGCGTGTGATCTTTGCGCAAGACCCAGCACTTTGCCTGCGTCATTGACACATGATACGTACAAGAACTCGAGGAAGTTGCACCATAGCTGTCTGTGCTGCTTGACGTCTTCGTTATCCGATGCGACGGGAAGTCCCTCGAGCCTGGCGTAGGCAATTTGAGCAATGTTGAAACGAATTTCGAGTGAGACGAAGAAAGCTTCGATTTGGAATCGCACGTCTGCTCTCGGAGGAGGTTGACCAATCTTTGCTTTGACTGCCTCCAGCGCATACTCCTCCGGTGCATCGTTAGCTCGAGCTGGATCCGCTGCAATGGCGGCCATTTCCATGTGGAACAGAGTCGTATACGCAGCTTCGTATGCCCTGACATGAGCTCCTCGCGTTGAAGCAATGTTGACAACTTTCTGGTACATCACAAGGGCATCCGAAAGAATGTCATTCCATGCTTTGCATTCTTCTGGTGCGAGACCATGTACGTTATGCATTGCGCCCTTCGTGAGAAGCTGGTGAGGTAGAGGTTCGTCGGATTTCGTTCGAGCGAACTTGTCTCGAGCACCTTCGCCCATCCCGCCAAAGTGCGCAGGCATCTTCTTGGCAGTTTCTTGAGCGGCTGAGGTCCCGCTCGTGAACGCTTCCATTGCGGAACTCAGGTCGTTCAGCGAGTGAGACATTGTACTAGCAATATTCTGCTCCAAAATGTCCAGTGTGGCCCGTTTCGTGATTCGACCATAACGAAGCGCAGTGATGGGCCCTTTACACAGCGGGCATGTCGGAGGTTTCTGGTAGTTTATTGGAGGTGCCTTGAGCCTCAGGTATTTACCCATCGCATCGACCTCATAGTATTCTTGCATTCCACAGTGGCCGTCCAAGGTCTCAACCGTGAAGATATGACCACATTGAAGCGTAAGGAGCCTGTTGTCGATATCCGTGGAAGTCAGGTCGATGTCTCGGAGGCGTTGCTGCATGATGAAGTCAACGATGTCGTCTTTCTGATCGTCTTCCATGCAAGCTACGCATTTCTGCTTGTCGCAAGGCTCTCCGCAAACTAATATGAACCATTAGCCTAAATAAGGCACTCATTCGAAACCGATGTGGTACTTACCTGACGGACACGCGTGCCCACAGCCGAGAATCCGTTCACAGGGTTCATCGCACGGCAGACGAGAACATATCTACACAGTCATAAGCCACAGTCATTCTAATTTGTCAGAGGAGTGCGACGTACCGAACCGCAGACAACAGGACATTGGTGATGAACGCAACTCCAGGCACATGGTTCGCCACAAGGCGCACAAGGAGATGAACACGGTTTTGGACATTGGTGATGAGCACACTGTTGACGACATTGCTCCCTGCAGAATGTGTTGCAAGAATGTTCTCGAGAGCAAGGTAAACCACAGAGATGCTGGCAGTACAGAGGCCGTTCACATGGATGTGAGTTATGCTTATTCCGTCGAATACGACCCTGTGCATTGGGAATATCCAGCTTCGAGAGCCGCATGCAGGAGTGGCAGGTTGACTTGCACGTCCTAGAACAGCACTCCATAGCCCCAGTGCAGGGTTCTCGGCACTCTACCGTCGCCGGGTCTCGCGAGCATGTCGTGACTGCTTTGTGTTCACAGAATGGCAAAGCTTTGATGACCATCTCATTGCATATCACTTCAGAGAGTTTCTCGAGCATATGACTAGAACGTAACATGAGTAACCATATGAATCGGTAGGTGTAACAGTAGATTGACGCACCAAGGCACTTTCTTACAGACATGTCCACAAGGCAGTTTCACGTTGTATATAGGGAACTGGCAATCTCCACAGTCGTCCGAACACTCCCGTATGCAAGGGTGTTTGCGAGGGCAGGGAGTACGGTTGCATGGCATCGGGCAGTGCATACTCTTGTGGTTGTCAAGGTCGAGATGACACTAGGGTGAAGTGAGCCAAACTATAACTTACACGAACTTGAATGGAACTGACCACTGAGGGACAACCGTGTCCGCACGGTAATCGTGCCTCGCAAGGCAGAAGGCATCCCCCTCCCGGGCAGTATTTCTGGAGCTGACCAGGTTTTGATATCAGTTGCGACTGATCAGGGTGCCGAGAACAAGCTATCGGGAGCCCTCCGCCAATTTGATCTCGTGCTTCCATCTCATCTAATATTCTAGACCAAGTTTCGTTCTTGCGGAGATTTGCAGCATTGCCTAGGATGTAAAGCCCATGTTTGGCACGCGAGAGGGCAACGTTGATACGATTCGAACTCTGTTAACGAAGTCCGAGTCATTGAGTCATCATTGTTGTGAACGGCCGAGTGCAATCGTACCTTCAGAAACCCGATAGAGGCGGATCCAGTCTCGAAGCTACCGGTATTGCGCACTAGTGAAACAATGACTACCTTGGCTTCTTGACCTTGGAATATATCGACAGTGCCGAGGCGTACCTATTGAAAATATCATGAACAATTTGACGAGAGAGATAATTAGGGGCACATACATGTTTCGCAACAAGTACCTCTTCCACTGTTGCTTCTTCCTCCAGTCCTTGTCGAACAAGTTCTTGTTCGTCGCGCTCATCGAGACTTACAGCAATCTTGAGATCACGCAAGGCAGCGCGGACTTTCTGGAGCTGTCCAAGATATGCACAAAGAACGGCAATGTCACCTGGTCCACTGTAGGTGCCCTGCTTCAAAAAGTACAAGACAAGGTCACGTATCATCTCGACCTAATCTCATTGGTAATTAGCTAGGCTCCTTGTGAATAGTTACACACTTGCCCTCACGTACCTCATAGTTATTGAATTTAGAAGCACCCTCGTCAGAGCCACCCTCTTTGTTAGTGTGATTGAGGAAATAGATGTCTCGTTGCATGCCGCGCACATGCGGATATTCGCTCACAACGGGATTATCAATCAAATCCGGATACAGTATGGTGCTATGCATAAGTTAGCAACCGTCTATACCACCACATTGATTGGGCGTACCGGATGAAATGAGAAATCTCAGGACGCATCCTGCGCTGTACATTGATTTGCGACATCGGGAAGCCTCCGTCCGCGAGACGTTCCATGAGGGATCTGTCGAATTTGAATAAAGATTTGCCGCGCTCGCTGTCCATTGACAAAGCTATTTCCACTGAGTCTAACTGTATGTTCCGCACCAGTATCAGGTGACTCACAGAACGTAGCAAGGTTGGCGCGTAATTGCTCAGGGTCCCCGATGCAAATGAGGTGTTGAACTAGGAGGCCAAATATCGGTTATACCGCTGCGGTGCTCAAGACAACCAGCTTACCAGAGGGTACCAAGTTCGTCAGGATATGTGCTTCCAGAACCTGGCCAGCCTCCTCGACCATGAGCACTTTCGGAGATACATTCTGTTGTCAAGAGGATCAGTGTGATAGCTATGTTATACCATTCAAGGAAAGGAATAGAGACATTGCTAGTGAAGATCTTACGCACCGAAAGTAACGAAGTTATCTTTGCAGCACCTGTAGAAGAGAGTGAGTGACAAGGAACCATAGCGAGCAATATCGCAAACCTGTCGTTGTGCACGCGATGAGATCTGTCTTGCTGAGCAGACGACGACGATTCTGACACGTGGATTTAAGTCGACAATGCAGAAATATGTCAACTATAGCATACCTCGTCCTTGATTTCATTGTAGGCGTCGCATTCAGCCTCGTATGCATTGCGAAGCTGTTGGTAATGTTGTGTATGCGAGTTGTATGCCATCGTCCTGATCTCCCCTTCCCAATGTGTGGCAAGTTTCGAACGTTCCTGCGCTGACATCGACCAAACCGCAGGAATGTTTAACAGGACATCGACGGAGCGATTTGTCTGGGGAACTGGAGGACGCTGCGAGCCGAACCCAAGGCTCATGAAGAATTGCCGAGACTCCGACAAGGCTTCCAGTGCGACTACTACAGCTGCTCCTTGCCTACGCTTATTGTTCGGCTTTGCTACTGGGGTGTTTATTGGTTGAATAAACGCAATGTCGCAACTCTCCTTCCAGAAACCGTACAGAGTACGTGGGAATTTGGTGGTCTGCTTGGTCTTCGCCTTTTTAGAGCGGGCAACTTCTTCAAACTCGCCATTTCTATCTTCTTCAGCCCATTTGCGATTCGCCAGTTCCTTGATCCAGAAAGGTGGGTTCATGATAGAGTCGGAGTGCTCGGGATAATGGATGGTCAGGTATTCACGAACTTCGCCCCACGACAAAACCGGCAATTGGATCTTATTCATGACTTCAGTCATCTCCTCTTCAAGCTGCTTCATCTTCCGATACTGTCGCCCAACGGAGCGATCAAGAGAAGAAGCATTGGCTTCCCTCTCGAGCTTGTCAAGCGTGTATTGAGCGATTCGTTCATCTGAGGTTCGAGTTCCTACACGGATAACCTTCTCCGTAATCTTCGCGTCCAATACGGATGTCAGCATATGATCCAGAGCATGGTTGGTGAATGCGATGAGAACTGTTACGAAGCGAAGTCAACAGGGAAGCATTGAGAACGGTGAACTAAAATGAGTACCCACCTATCGGTTTGATGCCGCTTGCAAATAATATCCGGAGGATTTCCTTTGCGGTATAGCTCTGCGAAATGTCTCAATGACGACATGTCGTAGTCAGTAAACCTAAAGATCTCACCTTTCCTGTTCCCGGTGGGCTGCATAGGGAAATCGTTACTCGTTACTTGATCATATGGCGTACGGAAACTACTAATCACTCACCCTTGAATCAATGAAACTTCTTGAGTAAGAGTTCGAATAACCGCGTCAGCTTGACTTGGATCCAACACACTGGCATGTTTCATCGAGTACTTCGCATCAGCAATCGTTGTTGGTCGATTGACGTTCAACGGCGATATGCGTCTGCCCTGCCTCGCAACGCACTGCAAGTTGAAGGAGAATCCGGGAGCAAGGGCATACTTGGGAGGTTGGACCGGGACGACGTCGAGGGGGCCGTCGTGAGAGATGTATTGCGTGAATGGAATGTCGTTAGGTTCTATCGTCTGCAGCTGATTGAGGAATGGTCGGATGGATTCATACATAACACTGTTATCAACCAGGAACGCAAAGGTGAGTTTATCGAATGTGAGTTTCTCTCTGCGAAGGGCCTTGAAGTCAACGGCGGAGTCAAAGAACGATACGCGAACATGAATACGAGTATCGGACGCTTTGGCAGATTCTGCAATGTCCTTTCCAAAAGACGTGATTGCCCCGAGATATACCGTGGGGGACCCACGGGTGACAATGACGAGAGCGACGAGACTACCAGATTGCAAGCGTTTGCTATGCTCCCAATATTCGACTCGTTTCTTCCGGTCAGAGTCTCGAGCAGCACCCGCAGGTGCATCGACGACAAGGCCTACCGTGACCTGCTGGCGCTCTGTCCTGACGTCGGCGAACTCGATATTGGTATATACCTGAAAGAAGACGGAATCGAATCCGCTGGTCTTGTATACGCCACCTTGTTTCGCAATGATAGCCTGGAGTTTCGAAGGTTCTTTTGCTTTCCCTTTGCGACCTGTCTTGGAATCCGCGATGGTGGCGATATCATCTACCAGAACAGCGATAGAGGAGCGAATCGTAGAACTGTACACGAATCAGCCATGTAATCGACCACGGACGAATACTGAGAACACCAGACGTACATGAGTTCCTCTCGTAATAAACGGAACTGAATATCCAAGTGGCGGTCCATGGATCCCTGTGGAAGGTGATGAGGTGCGTTGGCAAAGAATGCGGGCAGACATGGAGGATGATCACAAAGCAGTTCTTCGTTAGTAGGCGCAATGCGTATTTGGACAATATTGGAGAAATCGTTGTTGTGGCGAGGCCCTTGAGCGCGAAGATTCCCGGGAGGGTCATACAACTGCTCGAGGCGAGCCCTTCGTGCTTGGTCCCTTTGTTCCGCAGTGAGTGTTGATCCGCCTACTAGACTTCCTCGTCTAGCCTGCTTAACAGGTTTCGCCTCACGTTCTACCGTAGCCTGTAATTTTTTGATATCTTTTCTTAAATGGTCAATGGTCAACTTTCGGATGCTGAAGTCAACGGCGGTATCATCGAAACGCGGGGGTTGGACAGAGATCCCATCCGACCAGGTGTCAAACCAATCCGCAATATCTTGTACGAGTTTGACCGATTCCGGATGGTTTCGTATGGCGTCCCGATAACTGGTAAAGAATCTACCAGAAGATTGTATCATTGCACTCCAGCTTGCTTATCATGCTGAACTCACTGAAACAGAACAGTGGATAGTGTTCGGAAGAGTGTTACACCGTCGAGATGATTTTGGAGCATGGCTGGCAGATTCGGCGTGGGATCCTTCCACGTCTTACATGCAATCATGTCTCCAATACATCTCGAGATCGTCTCGTGGAACGGAGTATAGTTGTTGAGGATTGTTGTATACAAAAGGCTGTCGGTAAAGCATCAGCACCTGCCAGGGCGATTAGTCGTAACGTCGGAAACGGCGACTCACTTGATGTTTTTTCGAATGGTTGTTTTCAGAATGAGATCGCAAGCGAGGAACTGCCAGCTATTCATCAGCCATTGCGGAGCTCGTATTGCTAAAGTTTGGGATATTACCTGTAAAATCGGAAAATATCCCCTTTGAAAGGAGAGAACGTCTCGCCCGTTTCCAATACGGGAGTTCACAGACGGAAAGATGAGGATGTCACAAATGCGTAACAGTGCATTTCCCTATGAAGGTCATTAATCTCTTGCATAACTGAGGCAACTCAACCTGGCTTACGTTGACTGTCATATCCAAGAAAGACTAATCAAACAGTGAGTGAATACTCGAGCAAATGTACCTTAACAGTTACCTGGGCAAACTCAGTATTCTACAGTGCATTGGCTAAGTGATCAGTGTGCAACACGTGCCCAGAATGTATAGCTTACCCATGATTTATTGCGATCATTGACACTGGCCAGGATACGGACAAACCCTTGGATCCTTGCAGCGTTTTCAAACTGATACCCCTCCCTCAGAAATGGCCTGATGTGATTATGGGCTTCGCTTGGGTTGAGGCTGAAGCGCTCTTCCAGTACGGAGCCATTATTCACAGCCAGCCCTTCTGTAGAAAAGAAGTCCGGAGGTTGAGTAGGTTCAGTTTGTCCCGCATTTTCAGCAAGGTCGCTGGGTTGTCCTCCTGCAGTAGCTGGTTTTTGTTCATGCTTGTATGTACACTCGAAGCCCCGGGCGCAGCTGCCGGTGTTCCAGAACAAGTTGCAGACAAAGCGTGGGGCAGTTGTACCGTCAGAGCCCATTGAAGACACTTGAGGTTGTCGGCTTGGAGATCCTGGTGCACTGGCAGGCAAGGGCGCGTTGCCTTGTACATGGGCGAATTTGCACTTGTTGCCGAATCGACAATTGCCCCTGGCAAATTGTCGACAACGACCTGGGGAAGACATTACAGCTCAGCAACAGAAGTATACGAGTTGTGCGAGGTCTCAGTGGAGGTTCGGTGAAGGAAGAGGCTGGGGTAAGGACTCCAATGTGCAAACAAGAGGCCCCCAAGGTAAGCCCTGCAGCATGGCAACCACGGGGGGTCGCCTATCCGATTTGCGTAGGCATCTTTCATTTCATGATAACCGCCAGACAGAACGTGGTAGGACCGTGGATGGGATATGTAATAGTATGTAAAGCGGCCACAAACACCTGGGCATAAGTAGATCAGTGTCAGCAAACAGGTCACAAGTAGAGGGACTTAACCATTCGCTCATACAGATAATTATATCGCAAAAATACTTACTAGAAGGCGGGGAGAATGAAGAGGAAGAAGCGCACGTGACTCGAACTGGGAGACCTACCGTGTCGCTTGACGACAAGATCGAGCTCAAAGTAACTGCTCAGATTATCACTAACTGTATTCATAGGGTATATTCCATTCTAGCTAGCTACCAATTGTGAAATCTAACTACAACCTAAGGACTGAGTCCAATTACCAGGCTGCCGGCGGAGAACTTCCGTGATCAAGGCTGAGTCTAGCACTCCAAGGACTAAGAACTACATTGGTCCACGATCTGCTGGGGGATAGCGAGTTGGGTCGAGTTTGACGGTAAGCTGTTGATTTGCATTAACAAGCCCGAGGCCATATGCCAGGCAATATCTAGCGGAATAAAGCGAAGTCAGCACTTGTCTCCTTTTCCAGGATGACGGTAACTAGTACTTACGACAATGAAGAGCCCATACGCCAGCTATTTCCACTATTAGAGTCGTACTGGGCTACACAGAAAGAGGGGAATACTCACGGTTATCTGTGATGAAACGTAGCACTGTCCAACTGAATGCCGGGATCAAGACTGTATCGCGGCGAAGGGGATTTTTAGTGTTGAGTGCTGTCCCGTTGTATCGCCCAGCTCCGGTACCCATTCTACTCTCGATGATCAGTTCACTAGAGCACAGGTCTAAAGCGCAATGGGTACTCACATCCAAGGTCGATGTCCATGGAGATGGAAAGGATGGTCACCATCGTCCAAGTTGTTCTCCCGGAACACATTTGAGCTACCGAACACGGTAAGATAAGTAGGGACGTACGATGATCAAGTCGACAGTTTGAATCGTATCCTCCGTGATCATGAATTGAGTCGAATTTTGCAAACTACCACCTTCAGGAGCGTACGAAGCTCCATCTTGATGAACGGTAAGCAACGTCGAGGTCCCGACAAGCGGTTCCCAGCTCTGCGCTCACCAGTCAATCGATACTGAGGTAAACTCTATGCGAGACGCACCGTGGTATTGAAGAACGCCAGGAACCGCCCGTCTGTAGTGTTCTCCATAGACACTTTGACGGTATATTCCCTGGGAAGAGCACAAAGGCATTAGTCTCAACAATAATATGAAAAAATTGGAAGCAGGGTACCTGCTACGATTAGGCGGCACATCCGCAATGGCGGGAACGAGGAACGTGGTGTTCATATCCCGCAGTTTCTTCCCCGCTCCAGGATCTTTCTGCGCAACCGGAAGCGCAGGAGCATCTTGTGCGTTCGAATACCTGAGCACGAAATCATTTAGTAAAGTACATATAAACAACAAAAGGTGCCAACGACGTACTTGAGCACGCCTCGAATATCGACGTTCTGCCCGGTAACGTTATACGTGAACATATCCGTTTGGATCTCACTTCTCATCCAGTACGTCCCGTCCGACTGAGTCCCGTTCGTGCGTATCAGGACGGAGTAGCGTTGAGCGACTGCGATGGTGAGTCCGGAGACGGTGTAGGGTTGGACGAGAGTTCCATCTGCTTCTATTATTGTGAGGGGGTGATTGTCGATCGAGAACCGGATGGAGGCGAAAGAGCCTGTGTTGATGAGGCGGAGACGGTATCTGGAGTATCGTAAGTATGTGGTATTTGTAACACGACGTGAGCTCCTAACGTTTTGTTCGGGTCTACAGTGAACTGTGGAGGAAAGGCGTCAGTACTTGTAAACATTATGTCCATTAGCGATGCTCACGTTGAAATGATCTCCGCCTTGACCCCATTGGCCTACTCCGTTCAAAGTCTATTCCCCCGGCATCCTTGTAAGCATCACGAAAGAACACAAAAATAGAGAGACATACGCCACCATCGGGCACAGGCTCATCGACAGGTGTCCCGTCGATCCCGTTAGGCTACGCGCGGTCCCGATGAATGAGAACCACAAGACCAAAAGACAAAGAAGAACGTAACGTACAGAAAGATAAGCAGCCAGAAGCTCACTGCTGAATGTATGGTACCAGTCGTTCACCTGAATCACCAGGTCCTGGTCCCATGAGGGGAATCCCTTTGGAGCAGGGTCAGTAGGGTACACGATCAGCGCACCGGAGATGCCGTCCGTGTATTGGGTTGAATCTGTAAGGTTCAGAAGACGTCAGTTTATGGCGTTCGTGAAGAGAAGAGGTACGTACAATCTGTGGAGAGTGAGTCTATTTCGTTGCACGTTCGTTCATGAAGATGTCATACTTACGAGCACTGTTAAGAGCAGCATTGGTGTCTGATCCTATATTATTCGATAGGTTCGGGAAACTTACTGCCACCAGGTTGTCCCAGAGAACTCGCCGAGCGTAAAGCTAAAGAAACGCCGTAGTAAGCATAGGTCGATAGAATAAGAAGACATAACTGACTTGTACACCAAGAATTGACCCGGTGGTATGCCACATTCTGTTATACCAGCCGTTCCGTCATAGAAGTTTGTTTGATTTTGGAACTACGACCTCGATGTCACAGGTTATCCGTGGCTCGCGAAACCGGTACTCACCAGCCCGTGCCAATGAATCGAACTGAAAATTACGCAAGGTCGAAGGTCAAGGGTATTGCCAATCGGTAACAACGTGCTTCGTACTTACGTCACGTTCTCCAGGTGGTTAGTAACGTTCACGATAATTCTGTCCCCCTGATTAGCTTCGATCGTAGGGCCGGGGTACATCCCTATCAGCACAAGGCACCTTCGTCAAAAGTGCCAATTTGCAAAAGATGCATTCGTGACCCACCGTTAACTACGAGCATGCGCTTTTGAACTCCATCGGGAGCGCCGACGAGTTCCGAGATTGTGAAAAAGAATGTGCGGGTCTGCGAAGGTTCGCCTTGCAGACCGTTGAGTACGAAGTTGGTTTCAGGAGAGGCTTGGAGAGTAACTGTCGAGTTGGACGACACGGAGACCTCTTCCTTCGAATCTTTATGCTTCAGACCAAGCCCGAGACCAAGACCAAGACCCAAACCAAGGATGACGACCAATGCCAGAAAACACAAGAGAATTTTTCTTGATTTCCTGGGTTGCGGCACGGCGGCTTTGGGGTCGGTCGCCTCGCTGGATGTCTGGGAGGATGACATGGCGAGGTAGGCTAAGGAGTGTTAGGAAGGGAATGAAGTTCGAGACGAAGCTTGCAGGGCGAAAGGCACCGGCCGCGGTAGATAACAGGACAGGCTTTCTGACTGAACAATCAAGAACTATGCCAAGGTCCGCTCAAACATCTGCACTCTCAGACAGCAAGCACGAGAGAAGTTGGACGTGTGTGGGTGAGTTCAGCTCAATGGAGCAACATCATTGGATGTCCTGTATTCCCTGCTTCATGAAGTACCGGTATGTATTGAGTCGAAACGAGATCGTTCCAGGTTCGATAGATGGTACCTCCAGGTACCTATTCGCTCAGAGAGGGTCACATGGGAACGTACCTGGCTCGCACTTCTTCGCGGTCCGTACGGGAGCATTCTAAAGACAGCACTCGATAGACGACATCTTTGATGAACGTGCATAGACATGCCGGAGGGGAATACCTGGTGACGAAGCTCATGAGGACAAGACCCCTAGCACCTCAACTTTAGTAGCAGCGGACCAGCCATATTGGAAGGCGTCTGGCATGATGAGGTGCTGGAACGGAGTTGAGTAAATTCTTGGGATGGCCATTGAATATCGAGGTCAACGTATTTCTGAGCTGGCAGCGGCATCGGGGGCGAAGACAGGGCTGGGAAGGAAGGAGACGCCAACTACTATGCATGCTAAATTGGGCATGACACATTCCCACGATTGTTTTGCGATTCTTCGTTTTCGCCGCGTTCTTCGAGCCAAATTTCGAGCTCTGGAAAGGTTTTCCAATGTTTCCCTACTTTACTTATGTTCGAACGTTGAACGTTGAACGTTGAAGACACGTATATAAGGCCGCTGTGCACAGTGTTGCCATACACTTGGGTAAGTGTCACAACGAATCTACGTAAGAATTTCATCTTCATTATGAAAGTGGGCTTCCGAGTTGCCTTGCCAGTGAGCTCACCGCATACTATACAACTTCTAGGGGCCACGTCAACTGGCCTCCAGTACTAGTACTGACTTTCCAGCTCAGATGCTACATATATGCGATAGTATCAGTACATATGATCTTGCGGTCGCGCAATCAGAGTTCTGTACTGGTACGTATCTTCAGGATGATCGGAATGGGCTACAGTCGAAGTATTCTTTCAAGTTCGACGATTCAACTGCTAATGCTACTAATGCTACTAATACTTTCTCACCTTTACCTAGCTCATATGTTTCCTATTACGCACTTCATCGAACGACAGTGGAAAACAACTCGCTCACCGAGGAAGTGCATGAGCATCGCGGGTCTCCGGGGTCTCTCTTCTGCCTCCAGACATGGTGAACACGTTCCCCTGGCTTCCTTAGCTTCGCTGACTTCCTAGGTTCATCCTCAGAGCGAACCGGCTATGTCTTGAAGGACGACAGGATCAGCTGAATATGCTTACTCTCCTCAGGTGCGCTGAGATACGATCTGGCGAGACTATTTAAGTGTTGCGCTTCTTTGATGTCTCCAAGGATTCAACTATCCTCGCCCGCACGATCAAGGTATGAGGGTGTCTACGATGCATATCCTTCGCTATTCCGGTGTGTGTGCCTTGCTGGTGTCCTCAGTGTTTGCGGCACAAGCACCGCGCTTCGTCAAACCCGCCGACGCTCCGAACGAAGCTTCATCTATGTATGTCGGACAAAATAACGGAACATTGCCAAAGACGCCTGTCGTGAGTGGGAAGGTCTTTGACAGATTTATACAGGTAAGTGGTTCATCCCCAATTTATCCCCAACCTGTAACCGTTCAATCACTTCCGGGTGCTTTTGAGGCATTCCTTGTTTTGCTATCATTCATTGTATCCGATGTCTCCGCGTATTCGACGACTGGTGCCTTGATCGACAGGTCTTGTTAAACTCGGGCTCATCCTCTGCTTCTAGATATGGCTGGAAAACACCGACTTCGAAGTCGCCTCTACTTCCCCCGCTTTCGTCGACCTTGCTAAGCAAGGCATCTTGCTTACTCGATACTACGCTCTTACCCACCCGTCCGAACCAAACTATGTCGCCTCGGTCGGCGGAGACTTCTTCGGAATGGGAGACGACGACTTGTATCATATTCCCGCAAAGTATGTGCCTGTTCTCTACTCGTTCTTCTTACGTGCGACCTGTCAGGGAGCAATACGCACTTGTCCGAGATCGACACTGACAGCTTTCGATCAGTGTCTCGACTGTCATCGACCTTTTGGATGCTAAGCATATCTCTTGGGCGACGTATCAAGAAAACCTACCCACGGATGGATTCCTGGGATACGAGTACGTACTCATTCCGTAGGGCAGCGGAGATAGTGATTATTGAAGTGTCGCACTGACATATCCACCAATTGCAGCTTCTTCTCAGAGAATTATCTGAATTCCTCAGCTCCTCCGTACAGATATTACATGAGAAAGCATAACCCTCCTGTCGTGTTCGATTCTGTCACCTCAAACTCTTCACGACGCGCCCGTATCCGGAACTTCAACGACTTCGCGGCGGATCTTAACGCGTCCGCCATCCCTCAATGGACCTTCTTCACACCTAATCTCGTCAACGACGCTCATGACACCGATATCGACTTTGCAGGTGACTGGTTGCAGTATTGGTTGCTACCCCTATTGCAAGACCCTGCTTTCAACGACAACAGGACGTTAATCGTCTTGACGTTCGACGAGAATGAGAACTATGATATCAATAATTGGATTTGGACCCTCCTTCTCGGCGGATCTGTGCCTGAGCATTTGAGAGGAACGACCGACTCGACGTACTATACCCATTACTCGACTCTCAGTACGGTGGAGAACAATTGGGGTCTTGGCTCCCTCGGTCGTGGCGATACAAACAAGTATGTACCCTGTCGTTGATGAGTTTCGAATCTTCACTTATGAAATCTAGAACCATGAGCAATGTGTTCGCGTTCATTGCAAATGCGACTGGATACAAGAATCTCAATGTCTCGGACGTGGAAATATCTCTTACGAACGCGACCACTACTATACCTGGACCTCTTAGTGAGTATACTCCTCCCCGGTTCTCATCGCTTTTGACTTACGCACGTCTAGACCCAAACCTATACGTACCGTTCGCAGCACCGAACACGAACGCCTCGGGCGCAGGAGGGGGTCCAGTATTCATCGGACCCGGAATGAACACCTCGATCACACCTGACACCCTCCCTCCGCCCGTTGACCTCACTGCGCTGAACCAGACTGTTCCTTGGTCTGGGTATGGTGTGACTTTCGCTACGAATAGCACTTCGCCTTCGCCTAGTGGACAACCTGATGCTAAAGGAGCGTCGAGCAGTGATGCGGAGAGGATGGTCGTTTCTTATTGTCATATCATCACCGTGCTTGGTGTCGCATTAGTCAGTCTCGTGGCTATGTAATGTAAGAGGTTACATATGTGATCGCGGTCTGAATCCAAGTTCTGCTTGTTCTGCTCCGGAATTGGAATTCATTCTTCACATACTCTCCCAGAGGTTACCAACCGCATCAAGGGTCGTACTACCGTCTCATACTGTCAGGCGAGCTCCGTATCTTAGTCATTGATTGGTGGCTTCGTTGGGTGCATCCCACGCGAATGCTTCAAAGTTTTCACCGCCATTGCATGTATAGGAACTCGGCGATATGGAGTAAAACCGGTATTGGTCAGTGTTACGAGCAGCATAACCGTACTGCAGAGAAAAAAGGAACAATATCAGCACTTCGCGACGTACAACTTATAACCACATTCACACATTCACGGTCTTCTGCTTCTGCTTTTTCGTAGGCTTTACTTGAGAGACTCGGATGCGGTTCCTTAGGGGAAACAGTCATCCACGCCCGCTCCTGGCCAAGGAACGCAATACAGACCAATTATGGATGAAATTGAGACAAACCGAAACAGATATTTTCCCTCTGGTGGCATCTGTCGCGTCGATATGACTGGCAAGGACCAGCTTGCCAGACGAATCGTAGGCAGTGTTGGATTGAAGCTGGAATGTGCCTTCCCATCGTAAGAGTTAGACTCATGGTTTCCTTAGGTTTTACACAGTAGTACAGCGGCAGAAAAACGTATGAAGGCCATACCAGGATATGAGGAGGAATGAAACTTCGAATTCGAGGCAGTTGAAAGTCCGAGTCAGAGTCATGCCCGTGCCGCATCACTGCGGGCCTCAGCCACAGTGGGCGCTCTTCATCACTATAGTGGGAATCAGGAACGAAGCCGTTGGTACACAGGTACAAACAACTCCTTTCTAATCCACGTGCAAGGATCTGCCTTCCGTTTAACTTTCTGTTTTTTCTTGTCTCTGCCAGTGTGTGTAGTTGTGTGTGTGGTTGAATTAAAACACTGGATAAACTTCCTTGCCAATGACGACCATGAGGTGGCATCATGTATGAAAGTTGGGAAAAGGCCGTACACCTGCCGTTGTTGAGCACCAAGACAGTACGCCGCATAAAATATTTTCAAGCCTTCGCTCAGGCTCTCCTGTCACAAATGAGGGATGCGACTCACATTATTTACAGAATCTCTGTTGCGTAGCAATCAACGTCCAGAAACGGTAGCTGTGATTCCTCCGAGTATAATGTATACTTACAACCTCACCCGCCGCTGATTTATCTCCCTTTATCATACCTTCGGGACTTACTGGTTTTTTACCATCGCTCATTCTAGCGCCACCTCCAGCTGGCGAATAGGAGCGAAGGCGTCATTCTGCTCATTCTGAACAGAGGTGCGGACAGTTGCGCTGCAGAAATTTGGATGAGGCTGACGGTCCCGGCTAGTGCCACCAGTCGGGCTATAATCGCTCGTCTCCGTTCAAGTTCCCAAACATCTGACTCACCAGCTTTCATCCCTCCGTCTGCATGAGCGTTCGACATCCCACGTCGATTAGTACTAGCTCGTGGAGAACTCGCGGCAACGTTTGGGTATGGGTGTGCATTAATATCCGTCTCCACTGCCTTCGCATCTGGAAAAATCTACTTGTATTTTTTTGTATGATATCACAAAATATGTATAACTATACAGTAGTTATAGAGCTCATAGGCAATAATACAGTGAATATAATTTGATACAACCCCCCCTTATAATTGATATATAGACTGTATTGTCCTACACAATTTTATATATTAACAATATACAGCTCATACAATCTTTGTAAGAGCAATAGAAGGTATATATTTGCTACTAGAGGTACACAAAAAATATAATGTATATGTATAATAGCATTCAATCCATATGATATTTTATCAATCACCCATACAGTATATATCCTCATGCTTAGAAGTATATAAGTAATATGACTTATGGATTAACAATGTCACTTATAGTAACTCAAGAATATATGGCAGCACTCAAAAAATTCATTCATTAGAAGTCTGAACAGGTTTATCTACTCCACTTCAGATTCAGACATGCCACTGATATTCATAATAGACTCCTCCTCTGCAGCATGGATGATAACACCTTCACTATACATGATCAACTTGAGAATAGATTTACAAGCATCATGAGAAAGAGAACTCACCTAGCCTGAGTGTAGAGTTTACTCAACAGATGGTAGAACTTGTTAGGTGCATCATCCAGCAAACGTTGAAGCTCCTTCCATACACGAAGATATTCAGTCTCGAAAAAACCTGCCTTGAGATGTGCATCTGGCTTGGATTCCTCTGCACCAGGTAATAACAGCTCTGATAAGCAAACACCTATCTGAACAAAGAATGAGTAGCAGCAGAGAACAAATTGATACAATGCTTACCATGGTACCAATGAGTACCATAAGGGCTCCAGGAACATGCTTCTTATGATAATCAGCATCCACAAACAACTCCGGGCGGCGAGCGGCAAAGGAATGAGGCCCATTGAAGAATGCCTTCTTCAGAATGACACGGAAGATAGGTCGGTGCATGAGCTTCGCAGTATCAAGGACCCCCTAGCGAGCAACATCGTCAGTGAGTATCAAAGCATAATCAACCATGACATACCTCAACATCACCGGCATACAGATACGATACTTTATATAACCACTTGCGAATGCGATCCGGATTCTTCGGCGACACCTCATACTCGTCTCGCACATACTTGGCAACAGTCTTCTTCAGTTCCGCCCTCAGCGAGCTCATATGCTGCACACCCTATGAAGCAACAAGTAGTAAGCCAATGGTGTCAGACGAGAACTCACCAACTCACCATATCAATGAGGACTTTGCTATAATCCGAGTCCACCTTCACACGTTCAAGAACTTCTTGAAAGATCGGCTCGTCCGGGTACTCATCTGCAACCTCATCAACCGCTGCCACGAGAAGGTATTGATGTGCACGAGGCCGTTCAGCTGGGGGCGGATATGCCTTTGACCCATAGAG
>MU275355.1:0-53729 GCA_022160315.1 Panus rudis PR-1116 ss-1
CCAGGGCCGGCGCCTCGCAGGGGGGGTCGAAAAGGGCTGCAGGTTTGCCCAGTCCGTTCGCAAGCTCACGGGCTCGCCCCGTTAAGGAAAGCTTGTGTCGGACTGGCCACGCGAGTCTACGGAAACCGCTAAGCAGACTGAATGGCAACTGCATACGAGATAGATCCGATCAGAAGGACAAGAGGATGGCTTCAGTCGATCTCAGATCAAATCCTTCGTTCAATTGTATGGTCTCCTCTGTAACGCTTCCCGCAGGATGTGCATCGCTCGTTTCGAAGCTTTGCCCTCCAAAAGAGAGCCCTGCAGTATCATCGGCATGTTGGATTACAAGCCTGCGAGCCTTGACAGTAGTTTTCCCTGATCCTGAACTGAAGGAGGGGTCGATATGAACTGAAGGACGGCTCCCGGTGGAGCTGAGCAACCATGCGTGGAGATTGATGAATACGGCACGTTTCAAGCTATCTCCCTCAAACGCCGCATATCCACTAACGTTGGAGTCTGAGACAGACAATTCTACGATTTTTGCTGACCCAGATTTACCGATGAAGCTGTTGATCAAGATGCCAGCGTAGTAGCTAGGCATGACATGCGGTGGCTGGGGCGGATTTTGTGGAGATCCATCGAGGATTGAGCGGTTCAGACTTATGGGTTGGAACTAAAGGTTTAGAAGGTCGGTGAACATTCAGTACGGCGATGATATGATATTGAACGCACGAAGTTGTACTTGAAACCAATGCCTTCATGAAAGAAGGTCTCTTCGATTCCAATGGATGCGGCTTGTAGTGCGTAGTCTGTAACCCACAATGCAGCTCCTGCGGTGTTACTGACACCAGGAGCGCCATGACAAGCGATACTTCCGGTTTCACTGCACGTCAATGGTCATTGTGATTGTGATTAGTGGACATCCGCATGCATAGCACTCGATCATACCCAAGAATATAACGGAGACTACGTTGTTGAGAAGCAGCGATGTCGGGTTTCCAGAGTGTCAAGTTCCCGCGTACAGCTGCCTTGCTCATGAACGAGCTCAAAGCGAAGTCCCCTCCACTGCAGAACGCGGCAGAGTAGCGATGTTGGGAGATCCTGATACGTGTTAAGTCAGGCTTAGGTCGAATCTCCGATAACGACCGAGAGACCTACGTTGAGATCAACTTGCCGGGGGTACTGTCGAGAATGCCCAGGTTGAAGATTTGCGAAGGCGTGAACCCTTGTCCGGCGAAGGCAGCTCCCTGGAAGGTTACGCCCCCCTTCTTGAGACCGGCAGCATCGGCAACGGGTCCAGCAATTGACTCCCAGTCTGCAACATATTGCTGAACCGTCCAGTTTGATGGCCTCAAGCCATTGTTCTTGAATAAGTCTGCCTCGTTGCCTGTAATAATGCTCGTCAGCTACGCGCATTGCATGTACGGGTACCTGCCCGCATCTACTCACCGACTTCGATCATATCCAACTTAACATTAGCTTGCTGCACGGCCGACGTCCCGAATGCCTTAATGATGGACTTCGCCATGTTTACCGCATTGGTGACATTGTCTGCTCCCAGGTTCACACCCCAGGTCATAACCGTACCTATAAATTCCTTCAGTATGGGAAAGAAAGGACAAAGAGCGTAAGCCGGATGCTAACCCTGAGGTAAGAACTTGGATAGCTGATAATAGCCATCACCGACCACGATGCGAGTGGCTTCGGGGTATGGCGTGATGCTGTTTGGAGGAGGAAAAGAGTCCGAATTAATCTAAGTTTAGGTTCCCATGTTAGCTTCGAGCAAGGTAGGCATTGGGGTTTCCTTTCCGCATCTATACGTACAGTTATAGTGGGAGACCAAGTGGTGTGGTCTTCGGAGTTGGCCCCCACTCTGATTTTAGTGGGTGTTCCGGTGAGTGCACCCAGATTGCTCAACGCATTGAACGTGAACTCATTACGACTGTCCACTCCAACCCAGTCGGGCCATCTATCTTGTTCAATAGAAAAGGAGATGAGAGTGGACGACAGTGGTTGCGAGGTGTCGGGGGGAGTAAGCGGGAGAGAAACATTGACGGCGAGTATGCCCGCGACCAAAGTCAAGAGCAATGCAGAGGTTGCCGAATGAAGATACATCATAGAAGAAATGAAGCGGGCTGGCATAGCTCAGCGTGTTGCTTCAAGCCCCCTTTATACCGACCGCTACAGGCATCTAGCGACGGTCGTCTCAACTAGTCAAATGGCAGGGCCTTCTCAGAAGCCCGCCTGACAAAACCTTGTGCCGAAGCACGAAGCGTGCAATGCAAAGCAAATTAACGTGCCCTTTACCCCGCCCATATCAAGTGAATTGGTTTCCTTGAGTTCATCATGGGTGCGCATAACCGCGTGTTGACCGTGGACGCAAGGAACAACGAAGCGTATGCCAAAGGCGATCCACATAGATTCCAACTATTTCAAGACCGCCTCAGGTCGGGGGTTGGAGTGTCTCGTGAAGCAGGGTGAGATTTTGACCGAAAGTGCCGCATCCAACGACGCCATATTTGATGAATACATGCGGACCGAGTTGTGGTCTATACACGTGTCACGATGTCGAGTGTAGGGCACAAACGTGACGAACCTCGCGAACCAGAGTTATAGCCAGACGACACAAGTGCAGAAGCGGAATATTTCGGTCGCGTTTCGGGGCCAAGACTCTGAGCAACTACTGCACGTGCAGGCGCGGCCACGGGACAGTGCGGCACGCGCGCTCGAAAGGGTCGGAAAGATGTACACGCTGGTATCATGCGACCTTGGACGCGACAGTCCCGACTTGCGACTCTCAAACATTCCGGTAGACGATGCCGACGAGAGCACGATCTCATGACAGACTTCAACGTAAAGTGAGAAGTATCAAAGTAAAGCTAGAGCAGTGATGTATTGAGAACAATATGAGTGAATAAGATAGAGATGAGAATAGGTACACAGTAGAAAGTACGAGACAACCCAATGCAAGCAAAAAGGAACCAGAGCTGATGGAAATGAAAAGATATCCATACACGATCACTGGAAGTAGAGATGCTGCACTTCCCCTTGAGAGAAGGCAATGTTGCAAGCAGGGCACTTGCGCTGTCGACTAGATATTCGACTATCAATACACGACTTACAGAAGGCTGAAGGAATTGGAAGCTCAGTCACTTAGTCCATAAAAAGCAAGAAGGCGAAACGTACAATGCATGCACTTCGTGATGACAGTGTTCCGCATGTTCATCTTGCACGTCGAGCATTGCAAGAGCGTCTGCCAAAACGACGGTTAGCCCTGGTAATCGATACACGAGGCTTACAAGATCCCTTCCTTACCATGCATTTATCGATCTCCGATTGTAACTGGGCTTCACGAGCAGTCGAACTTCCACTGTGGGCCTTCTGGGAAGCCTTCAACTTCGCAGCTTCCTTCTCGACCGCTTTCCTCGCCCTGACCAACTCTTCTTCGGCCTTCAGCAACTCCGCCTTCTTCGCATGAGTAGACTGTTCGTTGCTATGCACGATTTGACGAAGCTGAAAAGGATGGGTTATCTCAGCTCAAGCAGAGTGATAAAACTTACAGATTGGAAGTCCTTCTTGTCAGCTTCGAAGTTGATGCGCAATTCTTTCTTCTCCTGTTCGAGGAAAGTGATATTTCTCTGGAGCGACTCTTCTTCACGGCGATGTACGGCGCACTCTTTCTCCAGGGTGGCCTAGCAAGGTAACAATAACGATATTTGGGATCAGTCTGGAAATGCGCCGAAGAAAGGGAACAAAGATGCGCACCACTTGTGCCTGGAGAGTTTTCTCGGTCGCAACCAGCTTTTCAATAAGCTTCGTTTGCTTCTCGAGATTCCTCGACAAGTTCTTGCGCTCATTTTCCAGCGCATCCTTGTCGCGAACCGCGGCGTAATACTTGTTCTCGACTTTTGCTTTCTGATATCGGGTAAGATTCTCGTCAGCAAACGGATGTTACCAAACAAAGGGAATACATGTGTCACTTACATCGATGCCAGCTTTAGTGACACGCTCCTCCCAAGCAGCCAAATCGACGGCTCTCGACTTGACTTGTTTGTCTAGCGCTTCCCAAGCCGCCGAAAGTCGATCAAGCTCACTATACAGCGAGGACTCGGTCTGCTCGCGCTGCTTCTCTAGCAACCGAAGTTTCTCAACTTCACTTTCCTTCTGCTTCAGCTGCTCAGTCAACGACTGAACATCAGAAGGAAGGCTCGACAGGTTCTCGCCGAAAGTCGACTTGTACTTCTCCAGTCGTCTTGAGATTTCAGCCAACTGTTGCTTCGCCTCTGCCTCATTGCGCATATGTTGCGCCACATCTGGGTGATCCTCCTGGAAAAAGGCGAGGGAGCTCTCCAGAGACTTGGCACGGTCTTCGGAAGCGCTGAGCCTTTGCTTTAGATCGTTGACATATGAGAGATCTTCCGAAGCACCCTTGAACAGGAACGTCAGAAGGTCTTCATCGCCAGCCTCCGCAGCCAATCGCGTCTTTAGCCTCAAGACCTCGGATTCCAATACTTTAATACGCTCCTGCAGTCACACTGGTCAATACACAAGTACTGCATGCACGCAAAAATCATATGACTTGCTGAACGAGACTCTGCAAGAGTTTTGAACTCATGCAGCGAAGCCAATTTAACTTGTTCCTTAGCTTTTCGTTCGTGCAGTTCGCTATTGATCTGGTCGCGCTGCTCCCTCAAACGGATGAGCTCAGTGTCCCGCTTGGAGATAATACTCTTGAGATCTTGTACGACTTTCTCGTGAAGCGTCTGCGTTTCTTCTTGAGCCTCTCGAGTGGACTGCTGGAGCTGGTCAATCTCTTCCCGCAGCTGATCCCTCTCCTTCGTGACGCTGTCGCTGCGCTGCTGGATTCTCGAAGCCTGCTCTACCAAGATCTTATACCACTTGGTTTGGACAGCAAACTCTTCAGGAATATTGACAATCTAAAGCATTATTTTAGTTGCCAACGATCGACCGTCTGAGATTGCCCTCACCTTTATCTTCAAAATAGCATTCTCTTGTTTCAGGGATAGGTTCTCTTTATCTAGCTTCTCAATGACGCTTTGTCGATGATCCGCCAGGACTTTCCAATCGTCACCCTCAGATTTGCCGTAATCGCCGTTGCCATTAGGAAGAGTATCGACAGGCTGTGGATTGACCAAGAACGACACGTCCAAGATGGTCAAAAGAGGAATTCATATAATATCAGAAAAAGGGGCTCCCACCAATTATAGACCGAACCACTCACTGCTGGAGAGGACGGTGAATCTCGTGGTGATGACTCGTCCTTCACGCCCACTGAATGTTCTCTCTCCGACGATGGATGTGGAGATGCGGAGCCTTGTGGAGGATAGAGGCTGGCTAATGACTTGGATTGCAGGCGGTCTATGCGCTTCTCTGCGGCTACTAATTGCTCGCGAAGGCGCTCCTTCTCGGATTGAGCGTCGTTGAGTCTGGAGCGTATTAGGTTAACTTCGGATCGTAGCGAAGCATTCTGAGGAAGGAAGGGAAATAGTCTCAATGCATGGTTACTATGGGCAATTGTGACCGGACGTACCTCTGTCTGTGCCTCCTGATACCGCTTGGAAGTCTCATCACGCAGCGTATCCTTGCCCTTCCCACTCAGCTGAACGAACGCAGTGACTAATTGTTGTGTAGCAGCCATCTTGGCCCGCAATGCATCAGTATAGATAGTATCGGTATCGGAGGCATGCTTTGATAAATCGAAAATCTCTATAGAGACCTATCAGTGTGCGGCAGGATGAATGACTCTGAGAAGTTTCTGACCTTGCGTGTCAACATCTACGCCTGGCAGGTCATTCGGGCTAACTACTGAACGTATCGTGCCCACCAGCTATACAGCGGGGATTCGCATCATCACAATTAAAAATGGAGAAATCGCATATTACCCACCTGCGTCCAGCACGCCTCCAGCGCCGCCAAGCCTGCTTCACACGTCCGATTCCTAAGCTCGAGCTCAGCGATCTTGCCCAGGTTACGGTCATTCTCTCTCGAATAATGTTTCATGCGCCTGTAAATGGCGTCCTTACGAAACAACTATAGACACCAGCGTGCTTAGCATGAAGTTATCATAAACATGTACAGCAAAGACGTACTTCGAGGCTGTCACCATCCTTCGGTTCGTCAGCATCCACACTCGTCGTCGTGGATGCAACAGGAGGCCCGTTAAGCTGTTCATGACTCGGACTTGACAAGACTCGTTTCTTAGTTCCTCCTCGCACACTGTCGCCTTCTTCCGTCCGCGACCGTTTCCTACTCTCCATCATACCAGAAAAATCAAACCACTGATACTTGTGAACTGGCCAGGGTGAACAAAAGAAAATGAGGATGAAGAGTGGCGGGCAAGATGAGTAAAGTAACGACGACGATTGAGAGTGGTTGTTGGCCCAGTCTGCCCTGAAAGTGAATTGTTCAAACTCCGCTCGCTCGTGATTGGTTTAGACGCGTCTGGCGGGACGCGGAACAGACGTGTGAGCCTGCTCCAGCTTGAGAGCTTTTCTTCTCATTCTTGGTCTTCTCCGTAGTTGTGAGTTTTTTTATCAAACCGTGCATTATCAAGGTAAAATTACACAGAATACACATCCAAAATGTCCGCACAGAAGAATGGAAAAAATCACGTAGTACAGGACTTGGACTTAGTGGCAGAGTCCCTCATCAAGCACTATCCCGCATCTCTTGCACTTCACTCTCCTATCCAGCAGACACAGGCCAATTCCCAGAGGAAACCATATGATCGCAGCTATGATACCTGTATATGGGAACGCAATCGGCACCCTGCCCGAAAAAAAAACACTACAAAATATCTCACCTAGCGGCCCAAAGTTCACTGTGCGCACATGCCGCCCCTCTTGCAAGCAAACCATTTGAGGATGATCTGGAGGCAACAGTGATGCAACCTGTTCACCAGTATGTGGGTTCATGTAGTTGTACACAGTGGTCGTAGGCATCCTGGGAGGAACAAATGGTCGCTGCGGAGCGGATCCAGATGGACCAGCGAAAGAATGCTGGGGCGGAGGAGGTACGTCTTTCTTCATGTCCTGCGATTGGGTGGTGCTTGCGCCTCCGTACACGTATGGCACAGATGCTGAATGAGAAATGAGAATGTGAGAAGACATCGGGAAGTTGGGTGTTTCAACGTACGATTCGCAGGGACTTGACCTGCAATTGCCATATCATAGGACGGCAGACCGTCATTGTGTTGAGAGTCATGTATCTATCTTTCTGTGAGCTCCTACTTCTTGACCTATAAGGCTGCACTGGCACGTACCGTATTGTTATTGGTATCACCCATGGTGTCGTTAAGAATCATCTGCGACGCTTTGCGAGCTTTATAAGTGCGTCGGGAGGCAGCGGAAAGCAGTGTAGAGAGTTGTGCCGAGCCAACGACAGCGTCGGGACCAAGAAGTTAGAGCCAGTTTACATAGGACCGCAGTCTGGAGTCAACGAGGGGCTGCGGAGCCTCCGCGGCACCGGAGGCGGTGAGTTGATTTCCATTTCGGGACAGGCACTAGGAAAGCAGCACCGCCACAGCATCTTATCTTATCTCGGACGTGACAAAATTAAGTTATCTCCCGATCGCGATCAACTGTACGCTTTTTCTTGAGGCGTTGGTTGCTTCAACGGCACGTTTTCTCTCGCGTTTCTGCCTTTTACCTCTCTCTCCTACAGTCCAATTTATAGCATCTACCAACTTCAACGACAACACCATGTCGAACGCGGGTCCTTCGGCGCAAGATGATGTTCCCTCCCCAGACAACATGACTTCGCGGGACTAGTATGTTTTCTTCCAGATTTGTTACTTGTTGAGTACCGCAGAATTTAACATCTGCCTTCTCCAGCTATGCCGATTCATATGCTCACTTCGGTATGATGAAGAAGCTGTGACACGCACTACATCATTTACTCATGAATTCATGCATACAGGCATTCACGAAGAAATGTTGAAAGATACCGTCCGAACTGGGTCGTACAGGACCGCAATCGTCAACAATGCTCATCTCTTCAAGGACAAACTTGTGCTCGATGTTGGATGCGGAACTGGCATTCTAAGTATGTTCGCCGCCAAGGCAGGAGCAAAGCACGTTGTTGGCGTGAGTCTCGTTCAAAACACATCAAGAATTTCAGTCGCTGAAGCAATTATCGACACCTAGATTGACATGTCGAACATCATCGACCAAGCTCAAAAAATCATTGAGGCGAACGGCTTCAAAGATAGTAAGTGTCTTGTCGTCGTGTGTCAGGATTCCTACCAATCACAGCAATTTAGAAATCACCCTTGTGAAGGGCAAGCTCGAAGAGGCAGAGTTGCCGATCAAGGAGTTCGACATTATTATTTCCGAATGGATGGGATATTTCTTATTGTACGAGTCCATGCTTGACACAGTGCTTGTCGCGAGGGACAAGTATCTCAAGCCTGGAGGACTCATCTTCCCCGACGTTGCCAACCTGTACTTGGCGGCAATCGAAGATAATGACTACAAGGAGGAGAAGATCAACTGTGAGTGACGTTCTTGTACGTGATAGTGCAAGGTGCTGATCGCGTCCATGCGAAGTCTGGGATAACGTCTATGGGTTTGACTACTCGTGCATCAAGGATATCGCCTTGAGGGAACCTCTTGTGGACACTGTAGAGCTCAAAGCCGTTGTCACTAACCCATGCCTCATCAAAGTGTGTTGATCAGTTTCAATCTTCTGCGATATACAGCTAACATCTGCGATAGAGCATTGATTTGCGCACTGTGAAGAAGGAAGATCTGACGTTCACCGTCCCGTTCTCGCTTACTGCCACTCGGAACGATTGTAAGCCTTTTCGCTGAATGAAAAGAATCTGATCGTCAGGTTCTAATTATCCTTTGGTAACAGATGTTCATGCTTTCCTTGCGTGGTTCGATATATCCTTTGAAGCGACTCACACAAAAGTCAAATTCTCGACTGGTCCCCACGCAAAGTATACGCACTGGAAGTGAGTTCAAGATCCATTTGACTTTCAAAATTCAACTGGAATGAATGGCTGACCTGTATTCCATAGACAAACTGTATTCTATACCCCCGAGACTCTGACCGTATCCGAGGGAGATAACATCACGGGCACCTTGTCATGTGCGCCGAACGCACGAAACCCTCGAGACCTGGACATCACCATCGCCTACAAGGCACCGCTTGATGCTGCGGAGACTGTTGTGAACTATAAGATGTGCGTCCCTTTCCTCCTCCACTCAGCCCATGAGTGATTCCGATGGACGAACGCTGACGGATTGTCAGGTCATGACGACCGACGCTTGTCTCTCTGCTTCCACATATCTGCATACACTGTTTTACACGTGCAACGTACAATCATTCTGGTCTTTCCATCGTGTTTGGGACACGCGCTTTCACGCATTCCAACTTCCCTGTTGTGTGCTACAGGTACTAGACATCATCTGTTTCGCTACTCGTATTGTATTAGAACCCGTCATGTGCATGTATTGTATCTGCGAGATACGACCGCTCGCTTCTTTGGAAGCTTCTGCATCGATAGGTTGCGTGCTTGCACTTGCTTGCACCGCTGCATCTTTGGCATGAGGGTGCTTGGGGTCGATCAGGGCGCTCTTGCACAGAGACTACATACCCTTTCTCCCTTGCTGATGATGGTTTCTGTCTTGTGCCCGTCGTATGTCGGACCGCTGCAGGGAGAACGCTAGACACAGCCAGTCCGACGCAGTCCGACGAAGATACCAAGTCGACCCCGGCACTGTTGTATGATCGCAAAGGGTATGTTCCTTCGCTGATTCTGGTAGCCGATCAGTTGATTGTTCTGTAACCGGCGGCAAGTCGAGTGCCGAGATGAGAACCCTCCGTCACTGACCGCCAGGAGCTTCTCAGGGCTTCTCCTGGTCAGGCCACCCAAACGCTTTATAAACCATCGCCACATAACAGATGGAACTGCCATTTCCCCCTCTGTAGAGCCTCCTCCATGTCCGTATACTACCTGCTCAGTCGCGGGGGTGCACGGGTCGGCGACGAGCGCAGGGCACCCTCGCTGGCCTCACTTCCCGATGACATAGTGCTAGAGATCGCTTACTACCTTTCCACCCTTTCCGACAGACTGCATCTTAGTCTCACTGTAAGTGCTAACTTCACCGCCCTAGCACAGCTAGTTCAACCATAAACCTCCAGTCTACCGAGATATTCACCAAGACCATTTCGTCCGTTTATGCCCATGTTCACCTTGAAGGTCCCACTCAGTGCGAGCGCACGCTCCGCATGCTCAAGCGGTCCCCCGGCATCGCGCGCCACGTTCAATCCTTGATCGTGAAGCCAGAGAAGTCCCCCATCACAAGGAAGTGGGACCATGCGCATACAGTCTCCGTGATGGTCGGGGCAGCCTGCAGACACATGGATGCCCTCAGCAGCTACTTTTGGGATGGAGAAGACATCCTTCCTGACGACCGCATGTGGGATCAGCTCAGGAAGTCGTGAGTCTCTTCACCTGGTTTCACCTTTACCTCTGACAACCCGCTGATGTTGGATAGATGTCCAAACTTGAAGCATATTGGTACAACAATGGGCTCGTTCCTGCCGAGCCCCAATAGCCATGTACGCAGAATATGTAGACGTATGACATACTTACACTCGTCTGACCATCGACATAGCTATGGAAGTTCAGAAACCTCGAAGGTTTCTCGATCGTATTTAGACCAGAATTTTACGCACATCTCCTCCATATACCTACCCGAGGTGAGTAACGTTGACTCGCGTAACCTACTTGACGAACTCACTCGGTGGATTCAATTACCCAGAGAGTGCTCCAGTTTTCAACAAACTTTGGGAGATGATAACCATACATTCTCCCAACCTCAAGTCAATAACTATTACAGGGGACGGCTTCTCTCCTGATCCCATTGATGTCACTCCTCTTCTTCATGCCTACTGGCCCCAGCTGCGCTTTGTCACTCTGGGCGACATGACAGTAAGCTCCCAACCGCAAAGCGAATCTGTAAACGGTCTCGCAGGCTTCCTCGCACGACATTCAACCATTGAGCAACTTGATCTGAGCGGGTTTACCCCTCTACATCCACATACGATGCCACCCCATGCTAGCATATCTCCAGCCGAGCTTGCCACGTTGAGTGTCGACGCGTTGCCAAAGTTGTCAGTCTTCAGCGGCACGCTAGATCATCTACGGGCACTTATCGGTCGAGGCGCGGTGCAGGATCAAGCTGCGAACAATGTTCACAACATGTTGACGTCCTCACCGCTTTCGCAGACGCTGCACACTGTGCGCTTTCCGGAGCCAATGCAGCTACGTGACCTGACGCCGCTGGCTATTTCGAGCGTACTTCAAGACTTGCACGCTCTCCGATCCTTGACCATCTCGTTTCAGTTGACCAGTGGATATGACAGCAATGGTGTCCTTCGGACAATTGTCAGCAGCTGTCCCGCATTGGAGCATCTTGATCTGACATGTGGGTGTAAACCCAGTTTCTATCTTGTACGTTGAAATTCAACAGAATCACTTTCCTTTTGCGTCCTTGTTCTCTGGTGTTTGCATGTAGTACATCACAAACGCATCTTAGCTGGCAGTGCGCTCATACTCCTTCAACAGGAATCATTCTCCAGGACACTCCGCTCCTTATCGAAGCTCACCTCTCTATCCCTTACAATCGTTAAAGTCCCCGGAGACGAACCGATGCACATGGGTGCTTCCCGTATTGCATTATCGAATCCCCGCTTGCGCACCTTCACCATAATCTACCTCCCACCAAACTCCATTATCGCGCGAGACAGGCCCAACCCTGTCCCGGTGGAAGTGGGGAGGTACGAACTAGTATGTGATGTCCATGGCATACCCATCAAACTCCTAGTTTGGGAGCGGAAACGTCGCTTAGGTGTCAGCCTGATCCCAGTCCCTTTCAGTCGACTGAAGGAGATCCCATGGAGACTCGGTATACCTCGACGAGCCATCGACGTCCCACCCTTCCCCGAAATTCCTGTGATGCATAGCAATGGTACTCTGGGGAAGAGCAAGAGGTGGACGTGTGAGCTGAGGCCGTATGGACATCCCGATGTGCCGAAGAAGAAATGGACGGAGGTTCTGCTTGAGAGAGGTCCGGCGGGTGAAGAAGCGAGGTTGTTGGTGTTTTGTTTGTGGCTACTCCTTCTGACGGTATGGGGAATGTGGAGGGCTGCCGAGTGAGTTGAGCTCGCGCACGTTCCATTACAACCCCCTTTATCAATATATTCCTGAATCAGACTCATTTCGCTTTTCTCGTTTAGTGATTCGTATACCACATATCTACCTGGATCAGGTTTCTTCTTTCTTCTAGAGTGCTTGATAGAGTGCTCATCATTTGCGTCGCTGCATTTCTATGCACTGTAGTATACAGTAACATATATATAGGTCCTATATAAATTATTTTTGTAGTTCTAGATTGCATATTTTCGCTATTTTCATTGTCCTTTACCGGTACCCCCTCTGGTGCTGCCGTGTAAGCCGTCGACCGTGGCAAGACTCTGTCGATGTATACTACAGAGAACGATCGTCTTCTCTGTGATTGTCTGTGGAGGAGACTACCGTCGATGTTTTCTTAGTTCTCTCAGTCTGAGGTCACGTGCGGCGTGTTGATTACATTCAAACGTACACTGTACACACCACGTCAAACATTCCCACAGGATCGATGAATAAGTGGGTCGAATCTTTCTGTTCTATCAGAGCATTGTCGTTGTTAGCAAGTTGCTGCCAGACGCATCCTGGTCAGTGGTTTGCAATCGAGACGGGCGCTAAACAATCCAGACATGTTTATACCGTGACTATCACAGGGTAAGTCAGGCAATTTCTGGGGCAAAGAATTCAGGAAGATACTGTGACAGAATGTCAAACATTCTAGTGCAATTTCTACGAAGATGATTTCATGAAAGAGTTTTTGAAAATATACTGCAAAATCTTGCCCAAAGAAACAAGTCAGTAAGGCTGAAAAATCACTATCGGTGAAATCGCAAATTTGGGTGAGACTACAATCTCTTCAGTCGAGTATTTCTTAACATTTACTAACCTATTTCAAGAATGGAGATATTGCAAAATATTGTGCGACATTCTTTGAGAATATCTTCAAGCTAGAAATTGCCATAGAAAGCCTGAAGGCCTGACACTCTATGTTAATTTCTTGGCACTTTCTTTGCTGCAGAAATTCCCTGGCTTACCCTGTGTATGTACGACCCCCAGCAAATGGTCTCCGCCGTTCACTCATTCATCTCTGCTCTGGACAGTGCTATCATGACTCATGAGTACTGAGACCATGGTTCGATCTACTGCTGACAGTGCTGAGTGTTACTCGGTCAGAATCCAGGATAAAATAATGTATGGCAGAAGACCGAACCCCGTATGTTATATTGTTTGCCTGGAATGCGGATGTCTCAATGGACGTAGGACAAGCTTTTTAGGTGTGTACTCCAAAAAATGAAACCCCTTTCATGAATAGAACGAGTTCCTGCTGTATTTGCTTCGCCTTTGGCGACGAGGGCAATGCGGTCGGACTCGTTCGCCTTGTGGTATCACACCCCCAGATTCTTCTCGATATGCTCAGCGGGACGGAGCACAACCTTCAACTTCTCTCAGGTTTTTGGACGCGCTTTCTAAATGTTTGAACACTTCCGAAAACTTCATCATGATTTCATCGTTGCAACATCCAGATGGACATACAGAACAAGCCAGATCCCTGCTTGCTCCACCGCACTGGGGCCTACCGACTATATTCTGACAGTGGGGCACAACACGGCAGGAGCTCTCTAAGTGAAGCCCTACATAACATCGCTTGAACGTCGGTGAGTCGGTGGTCATGTAGCATCAACAAGCTCACTGATGCACAGCTGACTGAATTCGCCTCAATGCTGATGTTGCGGTAGTAAAACCGTCATCTGGTCTGCCAAGCCGTCGAGCCTCAATTGAACGAAAGCAATTGCCGACGTGGATAACGATTTCCGCATGAAGGTCGCGTGGTCGTTCAATTGACTTCGAACGTCCACAAAGGTACTATGACTGTTCGAGATGTCCAGCGACTCGTGGTCGAGGTCATACCCCACAAAGCCGGGGAAGGTGTCATTTCTCCGTACTGGTATTCAAACGACACTTGGAATACTGTAGGATCCCGGATCCCCACTTACAAAGATGGTGAGAAAGAACCTCGGTGAAGTAAAGCTCCCTAGATGAACGGGTCCTGGTGGTGATTTTTCTGTTACACTTTCAAGGTTAGTGTACCAGCCTCATGGTTCCATAGATAGTGAACTCATCCTTGTCACCGGAAACAGCCTGGAAAGAACTCAGCATAACGTGCGCGTTGTCGACGAGCTTGAACTTTGTTCCGGTATACCCAACGTCAGCTGCGATATTTGAGGAGACGATGTGGTCAATGAATCGCACATCAATGGCTCGGTTCTGCATATAATTCAGTTGACTACTATATAACGTGCCGAGAGTGTGCTTGCCCTCAAAGTCGATGACTACGTTCATATACCCAACGATGCTCTCTTTCGCAATACTCCTCGCGTTCTGTTCTGTGCTCGTGAATGCACAGCAAGCGGTCTGGGGACAGTGTATGTATATTCTCAAACAACAAAAGGTATGACGCCTTCTGATATGTTTTGATCCCAGGTGGCGGTATCGGTTGGACTGGAGGTACGCTCCATTTGGTCTACTCTCTATGCGACTCTCCGTATTGACCTCTGTACTCAGCTACAACTTGTGTTGCGGGTAGTACATGTGTCCGCCTGAACGACTATTATTCGCAAGTACGTTCATGTCAGCATAACCATCGAATGTCCGCTAATCGCTTGCACCTGCTCTAGTGCCAACCCGGAGCTGCGACCACCACTGCTGCACCACCCCCTCCCCCAACAACCACGGGTGGGAGTAGCCCTTCTGCGCCTTCAGGAGTAACCATCTACCTCGCTGGTGATTCTACCACTGCTCCCGATACAGGAACTGCATACGCCGGTTGGGGTACCCAGATCGGAAAGTATCTGAGCATCCCCGTAAGCAACCAGGCAGTCCCCGGAAAGAGCTCCCGAAGTTTCACGGACCTTGGATACTGTACGTTTTGCTCAACCTCTCACCCAAGTCCTCATGGCTGATCTGCCTCTCGCGTGTAGTCCGGAACATCATCAACGCTGTGAAAACTAATGATCTAGTTCTCATTGAGTTTGGTCATAACGAGGGTGGCGGACCTCAAGGAAACCCTCAGCAAGGTGTCTGCCCCGGTACATCCCTGACGGCGACGTGCACTGAGTACGTAGCTATCTAGATACTCTTCTGATAAAGTAATTCAACTTCTTTATAGCCCATCCACGGGCGCGACCGTCTACACCTACTTCAAGTACATGGAAGACGCGATCAACTCCCTCAAAGCCAAAGGAGCCAAAGTCGTCGTTTCCTCTCAAACCCCTAACAACCCATTCAAGGATACGAGCGGAACCCCTATCTACGTCTCGTACGCTCAACAAGTTGCTCAGCAGACGAACGTTGTCTATGTCGACCATTTCGATTATACTTTGACTCGGTACCGCGCTTTGGGAGCGGGCACTGTGAATTCATACTTCCCCGTGGATAATATCCACACCAGCAGCGCTGGTAAGTACAATTTTAACGCGTTCTGGTAAGTACTGCAGAGATTGACGTTAATGTCATATGCAGGTGCCGACGTTGTCGCTCAAGCCTTAATCCGGGGTGTTCTGTGCGACGCGAGTAATCCGCTGAGGCCATATGTGAAGAACACCAACGTTCAACCCAGTGAGTACATCGATTATCGCGTATATATTGACCTAGATTGTCTTGCTTACTTGACACCGCAATGCAGCTACGTGTCTTTAAGTCTAGTTACCGACACCGAGTTGCATATTTCGGAAGGCAGCCGAAGTACAACGAAGGCCTACTAGCGTTGGAATTTAGCACCTGTAATGATTCGTCGTCGATATCACTGGTAAGATTACAATCCTATACAAACTATTTTAGACAACAGGAAGGTAAAGAAATTGCCGGGTAAAAGTGTGCTATGGACTATGTCCGCAGTGGGGGTATGGTTCAGTGCTACCTTTCTCCCAATCTCCTGGCCAGTGCCAGTAACGCAGCGATCAGCCCTGGCACATCGTTAGATTGAACATGGGAACCCACGACCTCAGCAATGTCCATATCCAACCCTTCCACTTGCGCGTCCGCGAGACGGCGAGTGTTGGGGACAAAAAGCAGGACGATCTTGAGTCGATGAGGAGGAGTATCCATGGAATATGTGAGGTGTAGCTCGTTTTCCGAAGGGGCATGATGAGATTCCAAGGAAAAGAGATTTTGGTGCAGCTTTAGACTGGCGGTAAACCTGCGAATGGGGTGAGAATTTGCGCAATCTGGGTGAATGGTGAATGTACCAGTCGTATAGGCTAATTACTCTGCCATCTTCCACTTCACTCTTGCAAATCTTGAGCTGCTTCTCGACATCTGCCCTTTCTACTCTCAACCGCTCCACTTCCCTCGCGCCGTCTTTGACTTTCCCTTTAACGTCTTCAATCCTTTGATTATAATCTTGCAGCTGCTCATCAAGTTTTTGCATCTCTTCCACTTGAGAATCTAGCTGAGCATTCGCTGCTGGGATGGTCAACCGGGGTTGGGGATGGGTTTGCCGCAGACGTATAAGCTGTAATTTGGCGTCTAGAATACGCTGAGCTAGAATAGTAGCCTCAGAGGTTAAAGCTTTCGCCTTGGAATAGTCTATTGCCTTGACATGAATCACTATGATTGCTTCCTTATTCAATCCACTTACCCTGTTCAATCAGCGGGGCTAACGTTCGAATGTTGCCCTGGGTCTCTCTGAGTCTTGCTTTGGCCTGTTTCAAGGCCTCCTTCTTCTTCTCATTTGCAAGTCGAAGCTTTTCATTGTCTGCTGCGTTGATGTTTGGCGCATCGTCGCTCACGATAATCTTGATATATTGATTCTTTGCTTTCTGTTCCAGGTACTGGAACTTGAGTTTTCTAAAGTAAGACTTCACAGTAGTGAGAATTAAATAAATACAAACTCGTATAAGGAATATTTATGACGAAAGGCGTACCAATTGGGCTGTGACATCCGCCGAAACAATTGCAGGATCGACCGGACCTGCGCCATTCTCTCCCAGCGGGAATGAAAGATTTAGATTTCCATCTTCTGAGCTAGTTCGTGCGTCGAATTGACTCCGAGAGTCAACAATATGTAATTTTGCATTCTCCAGTGCCGTTTGGAGTTTGCGTGCCGTCTCGACTGCTGTCTTGGGGTCGTTCTCCGTGGAAGATCGTGGTGGCATGTTGAGATTGCGGACGTGCTATTGCCTTCAAAACTCCAGTATCATACACTGCACGCTACGCTGCGAATTTCTGGATGGTACTTGAAACGCCCGGATGGTGTCGTTTGACAGTCGCGACGCGGAAAGACGTGTGGTGTTTGTCCTGCAACCAAACTTGAACTTGAACGCGATCGACGACGCGATCGATCTCTCGGCAATCTCCGACATCAAGCAAGAATCCACACTTTTCTTACGCTAAGTATGTAGGTTGTCTTCAAGCTTCAGGCTTTGATACCGATGCTCATTCAAAGTTGTTGCTCTCAATTATCCTGTCAGACGAACATCGATATCAGGTTGGCCAGGGTCAGCATCAACGCTCATACCTCCGAAATCAGCCAATCGGGCACATGCCAGTAGCAGTACGGCTGTGGGCGACCAGTACGTTGCCTACCAACACACACACCAAGCTTTTGAGTTCAATTATCGGGTGTAATTTATCCTGCACTCCCCTCTGCGCTCTCAGATATTTGCAAGATGTCATGACCCACACGTAGCTAGCCGGGGCGCCTTGATATTTGACTTCCTCTAGCCATTGGTTCCCTGATGATGTTTCCGAGCTTACTGAACTTGTGCGCTGTAGGGTTCAATTTATCAAATACGAGGTGCCGTGCTCGTGGTATCTGCCAGCGCGCGACGCTGTCGAGATAAGTACCTGATGGGACGTTGTACATCTGTGGCTCCATGCAATACTGACCAGGTTGTTCTTCTACGTAGTGAGTCTCTGCTGTGTGTCATTTGCTGCCGTCTAAGTTGTCTGACCTGTCTGTGGTAAGGTTGATTCCTCAATATGACCATCTACTATATGAATTTTCCTTCAGCCTCGGGACCACTGATAGCTCATCCGCATGAGAAGTTCGCGCCGCGCTTACTCTGTAATGTCGACTCATTCAAAGTGAGACGTTCTTTAGTATTTGAAGGCTTTATATTGTGATGCATGTAGGGACATCAGTTACCTCGACGACCTGGAGCCGTGCAAAAACCATATGAAAATGTCCAAAAACGGTGTGGACATGCGTCCCATGTATATATAGGGCCTTCAGTAAGGCTACGTCTTGTCTCTCAACCTTTCCATTCTTACCTTGCCTAGCTAGGCCCTAGGCTCCTTTCGTTTGCTTTTGTTCCTTTCACTCCTTCAGGTCCCCCCACTGTTTACTTTCCTTCCGCATTTCTTGACATTGAGTGTCGGATCTTTGGTGATGTCATTTTCCGCCTACAACCAGAAACCACTGCGTCGCGATAGCTGGGGCTTCTACGATGGATCTCCTGCCTCTCTTTGGGCGGGCTCTCCTGGGCCTACGAGTGTTCAGCAATCACCCGTTGCTACCAGTGCAAACCGCAATGACACCGAACACTGGCGCCTTCAGAAACTGCAATTGACCACTCGCGCCTGGACAGTCCCGAGGCCGACTAGCCTACGGGACAAGTGGGACCATTGGATGATCAACGATGGCAGTGCAAGACTGTTCATGTTTGTCTGGGTTATTCTGCATCTCCTGCTCCTGGGTTTTGGAGCCATGAACTTTGCTTTGGGCGATAGACTTTCAATTGCGAGGAATACCTTTGGCGTGACATACGGTGCGTAACAGTCTATATATATTACTCAGTCTATATACGTTACTCATGTGCAATCCCTAATACTTTATCTTCAGTGATTGCTCGGTCGGCTGCCCTTGTACTTCAGGTCGATGTTGCCTTCATACTCCTCCCCGTCTGCCGAAACTTCATCACTCTCCTTCGGCACACGCCACTTAACCAGGGTATCATACCTCTCGACAAGAGCATGTCTTTCCACAAAGCTACAGGATGGGCTATTGTCGCGGCGTCCATCATCCACATCGTCGCGCACATGGTCAACTTCGCTCAACTCGCACTACTCCCAGTACGCGAGACGACCACACAACGTATTGTGTTGTTCGTCCGCGCGAATTTCACAACTGGCCCTGGAGCCACTGGCTGGATCATGACAATTGTACTAGCCGCAATGGTGTCGACGGCATCGAAAAAGACTCGAGATAAAAGATATGAGCTGTTTTGGTACACTCATCACCTATTTATTATCTTCTTTGTGTGTTGGCAACTGCACGGGATGTTCTGCATGATTCCGCAGGATAGAGAGCCGAAATGCTCGTGGAATACGACCGGTGTTTTCTGGGTAAGTATTCCTCGTCATCGTTTCCCACTAATAGTTGAATCAACGCCGCCGGTTTATAGCGGTTCTGGCTCGTAGGGGGTGTGATATGGACAGCTGAGCGTATACTGCGGGAAGTACGTTCTCGCCACCGAACGTACATACACAAGGTTGTGCAACACCCGTCCAATGTGGTCGAACTCCAAATTAAGAAGACCGACATCCGAACGAGACCTGGACAGTACATCTACATTTCCTGTCCAGAGATATCATATTTTCAATGGCATCCATTCACTCTGACATCGTGCGTACTCTGCCAAAAAATTACTCTTATATGCGATTAATTATGGTCGGCGGGAATCAGGGCACCCGAGGAGGACTACATCTCCGTCCACATTCACATTGCGGGAAATTTTACTCGAGAGCTGGCTCATATAGTTGGTTGCGACTTCGACTCTGATGCGAAACCCGACTTGGAATACAACGACAGACACCCGCTCAAACCTTACGGAAGGAGTGCAATCGTCAATAGCGCGGCGAACCCTATCAATCGTGTCCTTCCACGCATCATGGTGGATGGACCTTTTGGGAGTGCAAGTGAGGATTTCTTGAATTATGAGACTGTGCTTCTTGTCGCCGCAGGAATTGGTGTCACTCCTTTCGCTTCGTGAGTTATGTTGATGAAAGTCACCGATGCTGATAGTGAACTCAAGCCGTTTTCATTTTCTAGCATCCTTAAATCGATCTGGTATCGAATGAACAACTTCGCCGACTCCAAATCCACTCGCTTATCCAAAGTACTTGATGAGTCTTATTCATAATTCGCCGCTCACCGTGCAATAGGTCTATTTTGTCTGGGTTATTCGCGACTTTGGCAGCGCTGAATGGTTCCATTCCCTCTTACGCGCCATTGAGGATCAAGATAGCCTTCGCCGGATCGAAATTAACATCTACCTCACCGCGAAATTGAAGGAAGACGACATGCATTATATAATGGTGAGCACGAGTTCCTACATCCGTGCACGGAAGTTTCGACCGAGTCTTATGGAAGCACTCCTGCGCATAGGTTCATGAAATCGGCGCAGAAACGGACGCTATCACTTCCCTTCGCGCACCAACCCACTTTGGCAGGCCGAACTGGGATCGCATCTTTGGCTCCTTGCTAGAGAACCATGGTCAGACAGACGTCGGAGTGGTGAGTACAAGATCCAATTCATAGACCCAACGGTTCGCATAACAATCCCATCTGCATCACAGTTTTGTTGTGGCCCGCCCCAAATATCCAAGCAATTGCATGCAATGTGTAATAAGTACTCCTCTCCTGAAGGCACTCGATTCTTCTATGGGAAAGGTACGAATACAATTGGGCATTTCAATCAAGTACATGCTGAGCACAAGTGATCCCCTCAGAGAACTTTTAATTTCGCCCGGAATGCAGTGCAAGGTCCACGAGCGAATTGTTTGTCTTTTCTTCGCAACTGTATCGTATGAAAAAGAAACAACTGAGACTGCATGATGTTTGATCACAGATGACCGTGGTTTGAGACCGCTGTATTATATTCCGCATTGAGTAAATATGTATAGTAAGATATTGTATGTATCTCATAACTTCGCCTTTCGACCCTCGTTGTCCACTCTCAGAACGCCTTCTTGAGACATCACTGCCACCAGCTTGCCGTCCAGGGTATACATCTGTGGAATAATGATTACAATCACTAAGCTTTGGAGAGGTCAAAAAGCATCGCTTACTCGACCGTGAACGACGGCCCTCCCTGAACCAATTCGGGGTGAAGAGATCTAAGAGTATAGGTGAGTAGTTCCCTCTTGGATAAGGCTGCACTCGTACGTACTGCGTATAACAACCAGTCGCCGCAGTCGAAACTGTCACTGAGAGTAGAGATATAGTGTCTGTCATGCTATGCAGGAACACGCGAGACCTACTCATAGAAGTAGATGGAATGATCAAGCGTTGACTGACACGTTAATTAGCACGGGGAGAAAGACGAGACGAGGTCCAGGGGCGCTCACCATCATGCCGAGTCTTTTGGGTGGCTTCTTCCATCTGTCCACAGATATCGTTCTAGCGGCCGCGCCAATGCTGCGAATCGAAAATCAGTATGGGATCTAACTCTGACAAGAGAGCACCGACAAATGTGAATCCGAAATGTAGCTGAGAATACACTGGATCCCGCAATAAATGTCAGTAACTGTACATAATTAATCAGATGGTAGCTGTGGACCTTTTGGAAGGAAGCATCAAATTTGGGCAAGTTTTTGAGCTTGTACCAGTACATGTACGTCTTGACTCCACTCTCGCTGACTTGCACGCCTGCGTCCTTTACTTCAAACGGGCTCTGCTCACGTTCCTAGGATCGGACATACGTGGAATAAGTCATGTCAAAGGCATAGACGACGCCTACTGTCACTTACGCGAATATATCCAGAGAGATACGCTCGAAGGGATGGGTCCACATCAGATTGTTGAATAGACCTCTCAGCCCGCGCATGAAGCTTCTCGCATGCATCTGGATGTGGGACATTGGACAGCATAGGCCACTGGTGGCTCGGTTGACCGACCTCGGGTTTGTGGAACGAACACAACATCATGAAAACTGTAGAACCGTTTTGCACTGCACGGACTGATCGGGTGCTGTACGACCGTCCGTCCCGGAGCTTGTCGACATGATAGAGAATGGGAATAGCAGGGGATGCGCTAAGAAGGAAATAGCACTGGAGAGCGCGTCAGATGCCTTTGCAGGATGCCTCTTGTACGCGTGCTCACTGACATGCATTGACTAGGTATGAAAGCTTCAGTGACAGGGGGATGACTGGCGTTCTGTTCACTCACATGGAGACCGAAAGCTGTATCTACTGTCCTAGTCGCAGACACTAGTGCCTGCGAGATAACCTGACCGCCAAACACGCCTCTTGCACGAAACGGGATCCATAGAGACCTGGAACGGAACAAATTAGCATCGAGTTGCTCGACCTCGACTGCTGTCGAGATATCCTTTGCTTCCACTTGGTTGCTTGGAAGTTCAGCCATTCCAGTTAAGGGGGGATACAAGAGCAGACCGACTGCACGTACACTCCGTTCGTTAACGCAGCGCTCAAGTACTTATATGTGTGTCTGGAGGATATCGTATGAGAGCAGACTGATTACATTGCCGGAATGCACAACTGATCGGAAGCCTTGCATGCCGCCGTGCGCGCCACTGTTCACCGGAAATCACAAGCATGCTGACATTAGTGTCTCTGCACCGACTCGGGCACAAGCTCGGGCAAGCCGCGGCGAGAGTTCTTCAATAACTGGTTCTGCGAGGTATCCTGCCAAGGCTGCAAGCTATCATTCGTCAGCTCGTCAGTCCTCGAGGCTCGAGCTGCACAAATCTATTCCCGAGGCCGAGGAGTCTCAGAGCCTAACCTCCGGCTGAAGCACTGCACCGTTCTTGAGGGTAGTGCGGACACCATGTGACCGAAAACCGCAACGAAGTTAAACGAACGAACACAGGCATGTTTGCTGAACAGGTGTGCTCATCATTTGTCGAATCCAGTCAATAAAGTTTGGCCGAGTCGACCGACCCACGACCGACCCGGCGGAGGGCTTCCGAAAAAGGCAAAATCCCGCCGTTCGAGATAGCACGTGGGAAATCGTCCCCGTCCTCAGCGAAAGCTCAACACCGAGGACGACGATGGCAACGTACGGTGCCCGCCCCTCTCCCTCTTCCTTCTCGACACCGGCATCAACTACACTCTTCCGTCGGCTAACATGGGAAGGGACGGTCCCTCTAGAAATCCGCGTCGACTCTAAAGAACTTCCAGCCAACAGCGATCGCGGTTTGGAAACATACTACATTCAAGCGCCTCGAGTTAGCTATTTGCCCCTCCTTGTGCCCGAAATTAAGAGGTATCTACTGGACGTTGTGTTCGACGAGAATGCTGCTAGGATAATCAAGGAGGAGGACTGGTGGTTCGAAAGCGAAGAGGGGGTGTTGCTCAAATGGTGAGTTCGTTATGCGCCCAATCGTGTAAGAGTCTTCGCATGGTATTGACCAGGACATTGTTGTCAAAGGCATTGGCCCATTGGTCTGATATATGACAACCACACGATATCCGCTTCAGCGCGACCCAATACATCCACGGCCTCCTTGCAATCAGTCCCTCTACGGCTCATCTTGCACCTTGCTTCGCCCCCAACCGAAAAGCTGCTCTTGTCACCAAGTCCAGAATCTTGCAAGCAAGCGTTCATGGGTCAGATGAAGGAGGCTGACTTTATTCGTTGGGGCAATACGAAACGGATGACAGGGTTGAGAAAGGCAGAACAGGACGGCCTGTGGGAAGGTATCAAAGAACGTGAGTTCTACACACCCTGGTCCCTACTCTACGCTTCGTGAAGCTCACGTATGTTGTAGACAACTTTGATGAGTACTGGCGGGTAGCATCAAAAGTCACACCCACTACCTTGCCCTCACGTTCGCAATCCCCTCCGTTACCTTCCTCCACATCCCTACATACGCGACCGCCATCCGCCGATCCTAATACCGGTGGTAGACCTGACAAAGATGGCGCATACGATGTAAGGAGTGTCCCTGTTAGGATCTACTTACCGGACGGACCAGTACTACAAGATCTAGCGCCCCCTCTTCTCGAGGATGGTACGTCCATGCAGTGTTTTCTCTGATCCTGAAACGTACCGACATGAATCCTGTAATGCATAGGTACACCACTCACAATCTCACGCTTCCTCACAACCCATCTACCAAACCTATTTCCTCCATCTGTATCGGACCCCCCATTCCGTGACCTTGCATATCCCCTCATACAGGGTATTCAAGCCCCACCCGATACCGAGTTAGCATGGCTAGGTGCCTGTATGGCCGGTGCGGATGGTTGGGTGAACATATGCATCGCCGTCTTACGAGACAGTTGAATGTCAACACATCCCGTGATTTCCTCATCGTACACAGAGGACCCTCCTCCTTGCATAGACCTCGATCTATATACCCTGTCTCGTGCTGCTTTATCTTCACCGAAATTGTTGGTCCTTAGATTCACGGTATAATTTATCATTCTTATCCATTATGCAATACTAATACAGACGATATACAGGTCATTCATTCCTTGGTTGTGCTACATTATACGGGCCTCTATCGAGGGCTATCTATCAACGCATGTTCAGTACTGATAGTCTTGTTAGCTGGATGCGCTCCTAGTTATGGAATGAACATCAAATGGCGTTCAGCAAATATGTGTATATACTCACCAATGGCGACGGCGCGCTCCCTGTGCTCACGAGCTTCCTGTTCAAGTCGCTCAGCTTCCGCCAGTTCCTGGCTCTGGGCCTGCAGTATCTCAGCTTCACGCTCTTTCATTAAGGTTTGTTCACGCAGCGCTGCGCTTCCAATCGCAGCTCCCGCATGGTGCTATAAGAAGTAAACATAATCGTTCCCGATCGACCTGGTATCGTGGAAGCTTACCCCGTGGTCGTGGTGGCTGTTGATATTCAACGGGCCATCATTAGTTTGACTGTAAGCGGCCTGATTATGGTTGGAATGCTGGTTGTTATGTTGGGTGTTGAGATCATGGCCTTCGTCGGCGTGCTACGAAGGACGTGATTAAGGTCAGTACATCGTTCCTCTACACGTTCAGCACCTGGGATACGCACTTTGTCAGCCTTTCGCTTGAACAAGGGCATGATGGTTAAGATCTTTCAGTTCAAGGTGTGTGAAGTGGGGATTGGTTGACTTCAGTGTTCAAATTGCTGGGGTCCATCTAGAGTATGTATATGAGTACTGTTCCTTTGTATACACGCTGTAGACTCTCTCGGGCTCAGCCGGTGCGGAGTGGGGCCTTTGGAGTCTTGGAGTATTGCGTAGCTAGCCCCTGTGGTGTACGACGCCTAACTGGGAAGTCGGAATCAGATGCATTCAGGACTCGACATATCGAACTCTTAAGCGTCTCAGCTCCTTGCAAAGGGCTACAAAGGAAGTGATCATTGTACATGTAAATGTGTTTCTTCGTATTCAATACGCGTTATGTCCAACGGGTCCGTTCGATTTTTCATGTATGCTTGTGATCTTTTTTTTCTGTCACGCACCGTGTCCAGAGCACAAAAAGTACTGCGGAGCCTTTTTATGCTACTCATGTTTGGTATGTATTCTATGCACCGAGACACTGCTCCAAACTCAACAAAGGACAATATGAGTAGTAAAGTACACTCAACTACACTCGGAGATGGGGTAAGTCGCCAGGGACCCCTGAAGCTGTTGCCATAAGCGGACGACAAATACCGGAAAGGGTGATTGGGGGTATCAGTACTAGTTTGGTAAGCCGAATAGAATCCTATACGTGTGCTTGCCTCCACCATTCGGACTCCATGGAGTCCTCTAGGCTCTCAGCAGTCTCCACATCTCGCCATTATTGGATGAAGACACTGTGAAAATACAACACATTTTCAGCGCATGGAACCGATATAATATGGGCGTATCTGAGAGTAAAGCCCTGCTGACTTCTAACCTCTTCAAGCCATCCCGCCCTATTCCCTTGTTCTGTCACTCCACGCTTGTCTGATGCTGAAGCCTTGATTGCGGGGGTCCTTCGCGAAGATCCCTGAATGGTGGAAACATTCAATGCAAAGTTATCCCCGTATACTTGACCAAAAAGCTCTCTCCCTACTATTTGGCTTGAACTGGACCTAAATGTCTTGCTTGTACATGATATCTTTGTAGTATGGCACACTCATAATCGTCAACCTCATAACATGAATGCCATACCCTACACCAAGAATGGAATGAGATTGTTCACATGTCGTTTGGGAAGTCTGTGCTCGTGATGACACCTCTCCACGGCTGGAGTCATTCAATGATTTGCTGAGCAACTCCATGAGTACCATGATATGGATCACTCCCCAAGGGCAGCATGGTAGGGAACTCTCTACCCATGGCTGAATCGCCTGGTTGCTTACCGCTAGCAGCTTTCGGCGAAACGACGTAAGCCTCAACATCGTCATGGACATACATACCATTAATGAAGCGAGCAAACTGAGCATCATACATTGATTTGCAGTCCTCTATAAGCGACTTGTTGTCGCCACGATTGTCCGTCGTCAAGAAGGACATGCGGGACTATCCCTGATCGAAAAACAAGGCTGCGCAGGCCAAGTGGGGAGATCTCGCTATGAAGGCTTTGGGATAGGTGAACCACCACCGGTATGGTGTTCGGTTGAAGCATGGAGGCAGGCGCTTGGCACGCCCCTGAGTCGATGACAATTCTCTCCAGTGAGACTCTCATGATGACCGAGTATGTGACTGAATGCACAAAACCTCAGCCACCAATTAAACGCAGTCGCAGAATAGTGCCTGACCTTCAAGGCGGTGTGGCACGGCCCAATCCAGAGCTGCCGGAGACGCTAGTTAGTCTTCGTAGCTCGTTGCAACAAGTCGGGATACACACGAAGTACAGATGATAAGCAAATCGAGTTGTTTTGCCATGCTTGATAGGTTATGTAGGAGGCTTTGGAAGGGGAATGGAATCAGTGCTCTTAGGTGTTGATTCTCGCGTAGATGCATATGGCCCCTTTATACCTCCTGCATTCTTGGCACATCTGTCTATTCCCGCAAGGGGTCAGTCAGCTAACATCTCGAAGAGCTGCCTCTTTGAACCTAAGTTTGTGGATGCTCCCATATTTCGATCGTCAGACGAGGGCAGCGTTTGGTACTACAGTACACTGTTGCAGAAGACATCTTCGCTGATAGCCGGAGGATTCTTGGCAAATGGCATTTCCGAGTCCGTGACGCCGTCATTGTCAAACCCCGATCTTCTGCCACGTGATGGACATTGTGGCTGAAGTATTTCCTGCAAAGTTGGAAGTTGAACCTGGTTGGAACCAACTTGATATTCAGAACAACCTGCGCCGACGATTCATCCTCCGCTTGTGGTCGCATTTGGACTGAGAAGTGTAAGTGATGCGACTGTGTTCCACTTAATATTAGAAGGCTCACGGAGGTACCTCAGCTGATGGCGAGCGTTACTGAGCAGCTGCTCTCGGACTCCAATGTCGCGCCTCATCCTCCAGGAACAACTATACAACACCTACTGCAAAGCCTCAATTTACACGATGACCTCCCGGAGCAACCTCTTCACCCATATTGCTCAGCGGCAGAACCAGCAATAGCAGCTCTGCGAAACTTGATTGAGACAACGAACACAATCACACCGAACCTCAATGCATACTTACAAATGCCCCTTTCCGACTCGAAATTATTGTCAAATTTCCGTCAGTATACAACGATAGCCAGTAAAGTCCATATTGTCAGTTTTATCGCTTGATGTCTGTCATTGCACCGTAATTGAGATATGCTCAGGGTAGTCCAACCAAATCCTTCACCACACTGTAACAGAACTGCGCACACGGAAGGGGATAGAATATGGCGAAGACATTCCTTTCGACCGTACAGCCATGGTCGATTGGTGCGTATCTCGTGTCGAAAGCTGGGCTTCCTCTGCTGGAATGGAAACGTTCAAGGAGGAAGAACGCAATGGCCGTATGACTGTTGTGCTTGGTGGAAAAGTTCTTGTCGTGGACATCGACTTTTCCGTGGATCGCTCTGACCCTCAGAGCCCTGTCTTTGGAGTATCCGGTGTGAAGACGTCGTACGCTGTCCCAAATGGAGCTGCCAGTTCTACCACCGAGGGGTCTGCGTCCCTCGATGGCCTGCTAGCGGACAGCCTCAGGAATTTCTTGAAGGAAGTACAGAAGGACGAAGAAAGCCAGGATCCAATGGAAGCTGCGAGACTCGGTCGACAGTTTTCCGAACACCTTAAATACCTCATGAAGTCTGATCAACTAGCGTCACGCGAAGGAGATCATGGACTACACTGGTTCAATGGTATCGACGACCTCGCAGCTAAGATCCTGGAGCCGCTTGCAACTGAAGAAGCTACCAACCTTGCATCGTAAGCTTCTCGAGACGCCGTTCAAAGGAGCCATACTTATCCGCTTATGTTTAAATAGCACCCTGTCTGTGACACAAACACCGTTGGATATATTCCTCATGCGTGCACATGCGCTACCATTACCATACCTAAGCTCTCCATGCATCTCATTTCTACTACACTTGTCCCCTCTTGCTTATCTTTCCCTCCTACGTGCCCCCTCCAAGCTTCCCGCAATACCACCCAATGTGAAACTCCCTGCACTCGACATCCCCATCTCTCAGATTCGTTCATACGTGGCGTCTTATCCAAGGCCGGACGGAGTGGCAGTTGCGACACTAGCTCTCATTCCTTCTAAAGCCCTCTCCTTTCCCCCGGACCCAATGTCGATGGGAACCCTGCAGTCAAGACCTATGTTTCCACTTGCGCCTGCACGAGCAGATCTTAATCATACTTTCGTTGAGGCATCTGAACCTGCGGATTCACCAGCGTTTGGATCCATCTATCGATGGTATTTAGATTTCACTGATGGTGGAAAGACTCGTGGTATCATCATGAGTCAGTCCAAGATGAGAGAAATTGAGAATGTGATCAACCCTTTCTCCTCGGTCGACGATACTATAAGTACTGTCCCCGTGATACCGCTTGGCATTGGGAGCTGGGTAGACCTTCTGGTATGTCTCTTCACATTATCTGCCTGCATGGAACTGAATATGTTCAATATGTTCCAGCTCAATGTCGACAGTTCGGCGTCGAATGGACGATACACTGCTCTATATGTAAAGAATACTTCTTGCGTCAACTCCTCATATGTTCATCCTCGTTTTGCAGAAGTCCGCTACGGGCGCACACCCTCCATGTTGGATACGGTTTACGGCCCCAGACGAACCTGGGTTTATTCTCGAAAGGGTGCCTGTGCAGACAATCAAGGAGGTACTGGCTATTCTTGAGGTGAGAAGCTCCTAGAATAGATGGCACCCTCAATAAATAACGTTTGGTAGATTGTCCGGGAACAATGCTGGTTGAATGAGAGTATAAAAGGATGTCAGTGGGTCCCCGAAGGCATCGCGCAGCCTGGGGAGTCTGAAGACATGGTTGACGACGAGGACGTTGGGGAGAATGACCTGCAAGCCGTCCTCTCAGGTGTGTTCCATTCCTGGTATTCAAAAAAGACACGTCTTCTGATAAGACTCAAAGGACATATCACCCCTCGAAGAATTCCCGTCAATGTGCACATATCTGCAGAAATGGACATGTTTGGCGATCATCCACTAACCTCACTTCGTCGGAGCAAAATAGTGCTTAGCTCTCCTGAGCGATATCCAATAACAGGCTCCGTCACAATCTCTGTCAACTATGACGCTGATAAGCCTCGCGGAGTCGCTGTCAGTGTAGTTGGTGGGATAGGTGCTGACCTCCAGGTGGATGTACTAGAGGAGATCTGTCGACGAGGAGGGTTGTTCGGACTGCCAGGAAGGATGTGGATCAAGGCACAAGGTCCCACATAGCTCCTCATCTGATCAAACATGTACTTTCACTGAAGTAGTAATGGCTTGCCTTTATGCGGTAGCATGATATTATGTTGTAACGTTAGCCAAACGCATCGAGGACTTTTGCACCGAATATTCGTGCCTACACATCGAACTTGTCGAGCTGCCGAATGCAGCTGCGCTGATGAATGCCACGTGCCCGAGAAGTACGTCATCACAGGCATGAGCCGCTCGTGCCAAGCTGACAGGATATCTAGCCGAGGGCAACCTCGCCAACCTAAGCCAACTCTTGGAGCTTGGAATCTTGGCCTCGGTGAACAAAACGCATGGTGCCGACACCCATACGATCCTCAAATGCTCGCAATTTACGCATCCTATATCCCATAGCTAATATCGCCGCAAACTTCGGTCCCAAGGTCGTCACTCGGGTATTCAACCATGACGAGACTCACCAATCTTCCGCTTTACACAAGAGAGCAGCAGAGGTCCAGGGAGGAGAACTGATAGCGTTCGCAATATTAATTCCGGTTTTAGTCTTGCTGTCTGGCTTATTCGCCGGATTGACACTGGGTTACATGAGCCTGGACGAGACGCAGCTCCATGTGCTTAGTATTAGTGGAACTCCGTGCGTATTCGTACAGCGGCTCAAGGTTTCACTGTGATCCGCTCACAGTGTACATTACCTCGTACAGGAAACAGAAAGAATACGCTCGGAAGATTCAACCCATTCGTAAAAATGGACACCTTTTATTGATCACCTTAATTTTGGCAAACATGATCGTCAATGAAACGCTGCCTGTGATTGCAGATCCTGTACTCGGAGGTGGTGTTCCAGGTGTCGTAGTCAGCACCGTTTTGATTGTGATGTATGTCCCGTATCCCCCTGTGCCCGCCATTGCTAATTATATGTTGTTTGTTTAGTTTCTCGGAAATCCTCCCGCAGTCTATATGTACTCGTTACGGCCTTGCTATTGGCGCGCACATGGCCTGGTTCGTCAGAATACTTATACTCGTTCTGGTATGTTCATTCTTTCTCGGTTCCTTCATACTAATTTGTGAATTAACGTATCCAAAGGGTGTCGTCGCTTGGCCAGTCGCCAAATTTCTTGAATTCATTCTTGGTTCTCATCACGGGATCATGTATCGTCGAGCAGGTAATCATTATGTTATGAGTATGGTTTTCTGCCACTTATATCCCAATAGAGCTGAAGGAGCTCATCGCATTGCACTCCTCTAATCAGGAGCTAGGGGGCGACCTGAAATCGGATACTGTCACCATCATTGGGGCAACCTTGGACCTCCAAGAAAAGGTACGTAGCCCAACTGTACCTCTCAATCGCTGCCAATGCCCTGACAGTGATGGTCTCAAGGTCGTCCGACAGGCAATGACAGCCATAGAGAAGGTCTTCATGCTCAGCATTGATGACAAACTAGATTACGACACCATGAAGCGTATTTACGATACTGGTCACTCACGCGTCCCCGTTTATGAAGAAATTGAAGTACCCGTGATCACGGAGTCTCTCCAAGAGGGAGCCCAGAAGGACTTTCCAGTCAGGCATAAAAAGGTTAAGAAGATTGTCGGCGTCCTATTAGTCAAGCAAGTAAGACTTCTCTTATACAGTACTCGCAACTTGAATTCATCTGAACCAGCCTTAATTGACCTTCATTGTCAGTGTCTCCTGCTTGATCCCAAAGAGGCAACTCCTATACGCAGTCTCAAGTTGAACCCGCTACCATGCGTTCCAATGAACGAACCGCTTCTTTCCATTCTTGATAGGTTCCAAACTGGTCGTTCACACATGGCCATAGTTTCACGTTTCAGTGAGGAGAAGGCGGAGAGCGTTAAGAAGCAGGTCAAAAAGAATTTTACTCGCAAACTCAAAGACCGGGTTGGTATCCACAGCAGTTCTGAGGAGTCGTCAGACTCTGCAAGCGATGGCGAGACTGAGGGGTCTGCCAGAACACCTGAGGATGATCATCCCTCTGATGCGCCATTCGATGAGAAGCTCAGACGGAAATGGAGGAAACGCCGCAAGAGTAGAAAGAGACAGAAGGAAAAGGCAGACTTGGAGAGAGGTGAAGGCTCTACAGAACAAGGAGTCCAGCAACAAGTTCCATCCAAGGATAATGTGCCCAAGACCTCCAAGCTCAAGGACAAGCTCACAAGTGTTGGACGAGAACAACAAATGCCGGATGATGCTGTTTTGCCAAAGGGCGGTGCGAAGGAGGTAGGCATCTCACTTGTGTCTTATTTCGGGTGTCAATACTTATGAAGTGCGACGCCAGTTCCTCCAAAGTGTCGACCCGGCTGTTATGCCTCTTGGGATCATCACTCTGGAGGATGTGCTCGAAGGTGAGCACTTACATGCTGAAACCGTGATCCAAAGACACTCACCTAACCTTGGGCCCACTTGGGCCCGTTCCTAGAGCTGATAGGTGAAGAAATATATGATGAGTTCGATCCGGAAGGTCGCTCGCACCTGAAATACTACAACCCTGTGAACGGGCGTAAGGCTGTCCGCCCAAAAACCTTCGGCGGTTCCAATGTTGATGGTTTACCCGCTCCCGCCAAGGCGGATTCCGAACCTCATCATGGTAACGCTGCTTCTACTCCTCAGTCCCCCGTCTCTATATCCGCCACACCTGCATCGCCCACGATATCAGAGGACCAACCGCATTCACGTGCGGAATCACTTGCGAATTCTCTAGGAGCGTTGGTCTTCAGACGGCGGGATCGCAGTGGGCAGAGACAAGGTCCAGGCAAACATAGCGCATCTGATACGGATTTGGTGATGTTGAAGAGACGGAAGGTTGCTGAGGAGCCGGCAATTGCGGTGTCGCCGACGAAAGAGCTACAAGAAGAAGACGACCGTGACGACGCAACTCACTCTGGTGAGCGTAACAACGAAGCTAGATAAGGTGACCTTGGAGTAGATTGTATAGTATAACATTCATTCGCATTTGCACTTGGGTCTGCTTGACGTCAGCGTGGAGATCATATCCACTTGATACGACGGCCGTACTAAGAGTCATGATCGTCGCATCGTTGACTAGAGAAATATAAACCATACTGAAACCTAGTATATACCACGCATGTTGAGAATATTAATGATAATATCCACATGAATATCATGATGAAGATCGCCCTGCTTGTTACACCCAGCTATTGCGGCTCTGCTCCGTGTTCGTCTTCAATGAGTGGTACCTAGGTAAAAGGCAAATTAGAAGGAACCTGATCGAATTTTTCGACTCCTGATTTTGCTTTTTGGAGGCGTACCTTTGATATGGCTAGCTGTATTTGCTTTTTGAAGTCTTCACTGAATGTCAGGAATTCCTGTGTAGCTTTGGGACCGCAACAAGGGCACTTGTGCGCCATATCATAGAGTTCGATATGCTCGGGGAGTGTTACCTGCGAGATATCCGGACAACAAAGTAGTCCGGATTTGACGGCCGTCATATAATCCCACCACCATTTAGCGACATCGATAGATTTTTGCCAGGTTTCACCGTGCGCCGGGTCACAACTGCTTGTGGGCACATTGAAAGGGTCGTAACCTTCAAAGAATACCAAGAAGCGCGACACCGTGGTATTCCTGTGAAGTACGTTGTGCGCAAGCTCGCATCTAATCCGGCACTTTGCCCACGAGGGCATTGGATCCCAACGCACCCATAACCCTGTGTCATCTACGACTTGGGCGGCACACAGTTCACAACGCTTGTGGAACCTGATTAACACCTGCATCTCTCGAAATGTGGTGGTGTCGAACTCGGGTAAGTCCATATCAACCAATACCGCCCAAGGTTTACGCAGAGTGTGACGAGCAGCGACAAGCGCAGTATCCTGCAAGTCTAGGCTCCTTGCCAAGATGAAGACTCTCACAGGGTCGCTCTGGGCGAACGTCTGCTCTAGGACGGTAAGAACGCGTTTAAGAAGTGGCGCCATATCGTACTTGCTCAAGGCAAGCACCAATGTACGAATGGTTTCAAGGGAATCGAGGACAGGGTCATCGATGTAGGGATATGCAAGGCATAGCATGTCGTGTGTCGTCGCAGCGGTCTCGGCTATTGGAATAACGGGGATGCCTGCGCAGTCCTGTTTTGACTGCGGCATCGAGAACATGGCCTTGAAGACTGGTGAAGTTGAGGCGAGCATGAACTTATGCACGCGGAAATCTTCGTCGTCGGCGCGGATGATAACGTCCGCATCCTCGAATTGAAACTCGCTCGTGAAATCTATGGCAGTATAAGTGGGAGTTTCTGACATCCTGTTGCGAAGTGAGATTGGGGCGACGAGGAGAAGTATGAAAACTCTGACGTTTCTGAGCTTGTGAGGGGAAATCTGTCTTCTGACTCTGACGAGACATGACAGCGACCTCGTCCTTATTTATACGCACTGGACAGCAGATACTTACATATCTGAACAAATGATGATTGGCGGAAATTGCTACTGCGCAGACTTCCGCATACAAGGAGCGAAGCTACTAGTCTGGGGAGGACTCAGTGACTGAGAAACGGTTCTGATAAGACATTAAGTTTCATTTCACGTACTAGCCAGATACTTGCTGCGACAGGGTCCGGACTCCGCAGCGTGAAGCACCACACCATCCGGCTCCCAGGGTCCTAGCTAGGTCAGTATATGGGCCGAGATGCTCCCATTAAGGTACAACCAATCCGTACACGGTCTTCAGTGTACATGGTCCCCATAATATCCTTTATCGAATTCATGTCATAGAACTGATGAATTGTGAACCTGAAGAAAATACATCGAGTGACGAATAGTGAAGAGGAAACTACGTGATTAAAGCAATGTAGCATAGTATACTGTCAGCTGAACTGATAGGTAAGAATTCAGGGTACGACTTACAGGATAGAGACAAGAGCCCTGCGAGGCACCAGCACCAAGCGTATCGAGAGGTCTCACCGCTCATTTTTTAATAGCTGGGAGTTTAACCTATGTACGCAGCCGCACCAGCACTAAGTGAGACTGACCGTTTTATCGCAAGAGAAATCTTGAGACTTGCCTGCAAAATCGCTGCATTCATGGTTTGTGTGGCCCAGGTATTGAACTTGACCAGATCTGCAACATACCTTGGACCGCAGTATTTACAGCTCTTGGCGTCGGTCCAAGTTTCCAGAGTCTTCTGCTGAAGGATTTGGGAGCTATCCGGCCACAGATGTAGGGCTGCTTGCACTTCATCCAAATACTTCTCAAACCAGGCAGTAACGCGAGAGTTGAATCTGAAAGATGGTGGACAACTACTAGTACCACGACAAGTCTCCCAACATCCAGTGACATCAGAGCGTCCCGTAATACTAGTACGAATAGTTTTTACGGCGATTGAGCTGCATTCTTGGTGATATGCGATCAGATTCTGAAGGATGAGGATGGGAGCTGTCTTGTACTCGGGAATGGACATTGTCACAATCTCGGCCCAAGGATAGCGCAATGACTGGCGTGCAGCTGAAAGAGCTATGTCTTCCAAGCCCGCCATTCTGGCGACCAAGAAGAGCCTAATGGGATTACTATTGGCGATGTCCAAAGCGAGAAGAGCCAATGCACGTTTCTTCAGACCATCCATCATGTATTTATCGAAGGCGCATAAGAGGTCACTGAAGAGGTCGAGCTCCTTGAGGACGGGAGGGCTGACACTGGGATAGATGAGGGAAAGCATCGCGTGCGTTACTTCGGCGCTCTCCGATATCTCGATAATGGGCAACTTCGTGTCGGGATCCGTGCGCACTCTCTTGCCGCAAGGTGGCAAGGAGAACATGTCCTTCCACACGGGTGAAGCACATCCCATCAAGAGCTTGTGCACTCGAAATTCTTTTCCTCCAGCACGGAGAATGACATCCGCGTCGTCGAACTGAAACGATTCGCTCAATTTGGCGGTCGAGGGGGTGGACATGTCGGTGGGGTCTAGTGGAATCAATATGTGGGAATGGGAGTGGAATAACGCCGATGAAGCTGACCGCGCTGGTAACGGGTGGCATTGTCAGGATATTGGAATGACACAGTCCATAGAACTCGTTGGTCATACCTGGAGTTGTATTTGCTCAAGCGTTTGTGGACACTGGGCGGTTGGTGGAATGCGACGTTGTGGGGAGCTAAGGAATGCGTCGATGCGTGGGTATGCCACCCGGAGGAAGGTGGACGAGTTGCGTTTAAAGGAGCCTCGTTCAAAGGCACATTAACTAAGGTACCAATAGCATCTATTTATACTGGTCAATCTTTGACTCCTGCGCACTACACGAGGTGAGCTTCTGCTCACCTCAGCTTCTGGGGTCGCAGCATGACTTGCGATGGCTACTGCGCAGAGCGCTCAGGTCCACATTGAGATATGAGATGCACTTCGACGAGATACACGGGACGCTATTGATTTTTCAGAAATGCCAGATACAATCTTGTGAAATGAACAATGACAACTGTCCAGACGTTCTCGTTTAGCGACGTTTGTTCAACATAGAGCGAGACTCCAATGCGTCGTTAGAGCTTGAAGTCGAGGGGAACCTGCATACGCAATACGCATCAATTCTCCGTTGGACGGTGCTCATCAATTGGTACACTTACCGCCGCGATCTTGTCAGATAACTCTTTCGCGAAGAGCTCAACCAACCTATTGATCTTGCCAACGCAATGCATCGGCAACTCGCAAGGTGGTTGCCCATACGCCTGGTTGATGGTCTCCTCGACGAACTCCGGCCGAGTAATGAGCTTTGGCTCAGGACGCATTTCCAATACGCTTTTCGCCATAAGCATGTACCTCCTCGCCCACTCTGTGAGCTTCAGCGCGTACGTCGAGCTTTTGTAGATTTTATGGCAATGCGCGCAGACAAGCGAGTCCAATAATTGCGTCGCCCACAATGTGTTCCCCGCCAACTCGCATGCTGCCTCGCAGCACTTGCGATGGTAGACGATGAGCCGGAGGAGGTTGTCGGCTGAGACATAGTCGAATTCGTCTGGCAGGGGAGGTTCCAAGGGCCAGAATGGCTCCTTAAGCGTGAGTTTGGCTGCCGTGCGAGCCTCATCCTCCCATCTCATCCGACATGCTATCGCGAACGCGCGCAGAGGATACGTGTCGGTGATGGCGAACCATGCCTTCCGCGCGCGATTGCAGATGGCCTCCATTTGATACTTTTGTGCGGCTTCAAGAACCCATTGAACGTCATTCAACTCGACGAGGTTGGGATCGTCCATAGGGTAGCAGAATGTGAAGAGAAGTTTGATTACACGAGAATTCTCGCTGAGAGAGATGACAGGGATGCCATCAACGATCTCCCCTTCTGCATCTTGGGAGGGTGGCGACTGAGGCAGGCCAAACATCTGCTTGAAGAATGGAGACACTTTTCCCAGAATGACTTTGTATACTCTGAAGTATACATTGTCTGAGGTTTTGACGATGAGATCGGCATCCTCGTCTGTGAAGGGATGCAGGGGTGCGTCGTTCATTGCGCCTTCAACGACCTCATCCTCCGAGATTGACATGGTGCTCCTATATCAAGTGGGGGATGGGCCCTAGACTTGCGGGGAAGACGAAGACAGGGCGGTGATGGCAGAAGCGTCCACCTCGAGGAGATAACAAGGGGGACGTTACAACGTGAATCTGCGAGCGGCTAGAGACAACGTTCTGTCGACCAGGTCCCACGAAGAATACTAGGACGCAGAGAGACAAATCAGCTTGTTTGACCTTGTGTCTGCATAGCGTCGGCGTTGGGTACTCATTGCAGACGGGACTGAGGTGTAGTCGGGCTACCTCCATTTGGCTTGTTCCATTGAAGCAACGACATTGTTGCCATGTACGCCGATGGGGCAGCCGAGATGAAGCGAGAATCTCGACAGGAATCTCACCGGGGGTCCGAAGATAGCGGTGACGAGGGGGGGCCTCTGCTAGCTTCTGCTCGGACAAGGCGCGATATGTTCTAAATGACGGCTGGCGATAAACTTGGAAGATGAAGAATGGGCGACACGCGGCCACTGGTGAACTTGCACTTTGGCTGCCGCGCTGCTCACTGCGCAATCCGTTTCAATGTTTGCAAAAGAGGACACTGAGAGATGTCAATTTGAGGAAAGACAGATAGCGTCAGCGGATGGCGCCGGCGGGAGGAGGCTTGGCGGACCTGCTGGCGGTTATTTGCAGTTGTTCTTTTCCGTCGACATCGAGAACAACAGGTCTTGCCAGGCTATCGGTCCTCTAATATAACACACACGTTCCTTTCACCATGTCCCACCGGCGCACCTACTCTGCCCGTCACATCGCAAAACCCATGGACGCGCACAAGTCCGACAGCCTCTCCGTCGACGACTACCCCACGTCCCCGCCCCTCACCCCGCCCCTGGCCATGTTCAACACCTTCCAGCAGCATCAGGCCATCTCCACAACGCGCAAGACAAGGCAGTTCTGGCAGCGCACCACCTTTCTCGCATTGTTCGCCCTCATCTTCCTCTCTGCCTACGTGCTTCTTGTCTCCCAGCCACGACTGTCGCCCCTGCCCCAGGGCACCACCACCGCATCGCCGTCAACTCAGCGCTGGGACAAAATCTCTCAGCAGGCCTCGAGACTGGCTGCACTGCGACACAAGCTGCCGTATAGTGCCTCGTCAAAGCCCCAGGTGACGCTCAGCCGTGCGCAGGAACTTGCTGCCATCTCCGCGTTCATTGCCAGTCTGCCCCAGAACGTTATTCCATCGTATGTGGACCCTTCGAAACCGATCGATCCCCAGCTCGTGCTGGACTTTGACACCCGGAGTCCGCATGCGATGGAAGAAGTCGATGCGTTGGTGAACGAGACATGGGCGCGGAACCCCGTTGTTCTATATGCAAAGGTATCTGCGCTATTGTCTGAATATCGATCTCCGAGGCAGAGCGGCTCATTGTGATTTTTTTCTCAGACACATTCCCCTGTCTCACGAGAATTCAAGCAAATGCTTGAAGACATGAACCTTCTACCCTCTCCTACCATTATTGACGTTGATGTACGACGTACGTGCAAATCTTCCACCATTTCAAATTTTGTTTTGACATTTGGCGTGCTGACCACGTTTATTGCGAAAACTCTATACAGCTGACGAAACTGTCCTAACCGCTCTCCTCTACCGCCTGACGTCCACATCCGACCTCCCTATCCTCCTCATAGGTGGCAAGACCCTTGGCTCAATCCCTGAGATCAGGTACCTGCACTCCAAAGGCGAACTCGCTCGAATGATCAGCAGGGCGGGTGGCATCGTCGATGGCGCAAAGAAAAAGAAAGGCCGCAAACACTAGACAATAGATCTTCTATCTTCGCACAGCTTATCAGGATACTGCTTTGCTGTCTTTCTTCTCTCCTCGCCTGCTTCTCCATAGAGTCCATATTGTACGTTTCTTTATGATGGGTCGTCGGACACCCCCTTCCCCCAGCCTATTTTTAGGCACAATCCTACTTCACCCCTCCCTCCAACAAGGAAGTCAGGCGTCCCCCATCACACATGCGTAACATAATCCCACCACGGACAAACCCAACCTCCCCCTATTTCCCCCTCTATCCCTTTCTCTTACCCCTAGGTGTTTGAGATATACCTCAAGTTTGCTTGTGGTTAGTAGTCGCGCGTTTTCCGCTTGTCGTTTCTTTGTTTCTTGCGCATTGGGACTCTGCAGAAAGTTAGACTTTTACCCTTCTTTGACTACCCGTCACAACCAGTTTTTAGTGTGGAGGAAGGTTCATTTTTCTTGTAGTTTACTCTTTTCCCCCTCTTTCCACGATCCCACCGCCAATGCGGGGGAATCCATCCTCCACTTTCACTCGGTGGAATATGGCTCTTTTCCTTCCACATGCATACACTTCCCACATAACTTTATACATCCACGGTTGTACGAGTAGATCATCACTTTCTGACTGGAACATATGTCCCCCCTCTCCTCCCTTTGTGACGTCGCTCCCTGAGTCTCCGTTCCTTACAATACTCACAGTATATACCTCATTTGACCATGTCGATATACCTCCAACTATCTATCGTTACCCTCTTCATCATCATGCATTAATGAAGCTTGGAAGTCTGCGCCCTGTACGTCTACCTTCTTATCTTCGAACTTCTGCTTCGCCTTCTCCCACTAGCACTTCTCCTGGCCAATTGGATGTCGTGCTTCTTGACGAACGAGCTAGCCCTCATGCAGTGGCTGAGATAGACTACGATTTATTTCACATGTCGGTTTTCCAGGTCCCCGCTAGTACCAGTGCTGAGTGATTTGACTCCAATGCTCCATCGGAGATCATGCTGTCTGCCGACCACGCCTCCTCTCTCCAAAGTCCAGCCCATCTAAATTAATATTCCACTTCGCCTTGCGAAAGATATTCACCGTATGCCGTCCGTTGATAGCATCCTTATCCACTGGCAAAATGGGTCGGCCAATATACTTTGCATAGGACCCGACGCCGATCCCCTCCTAAGTAGTTGATAGATTAACCTTTGAGCCCTTCCGGTGCTCCGCTTCCTGCTGCTCCGAAGCTTGTTCGCTTTACGAGCTCTATTTCTATCCTCAGCACGATCTGTACGTGATTTGTACTCACTGTAAGCATGGGTCTCTATTTTGAGCCGTCGAAGGTAGTAAGTGGGCCTTATATATGTGATTGTCTGCAGAGCGCATATAGTCGACGTCGACATAACACTGTCATCATTAGAGACATACGTTCACTGGCAGTTACCGTCAGACTCTGACATTGTGGATGCGGGAGGCCCTCTCGCGTTCGTAGTTGGTGGTGAGGTTACCAGATGGACATTCCAAGCTCCAGCCCTTTCGTTAGAGAACTTCACGAAGCTTGCCATCTGGACCTGGTACCTACTTTCAAGCTTCCGGAAGCATAAAAGCTTCGAAAAAGCATAAAAACTGAGGAAAAGGGTTGAACAAAGGTGAAGGTAACATCCACCGCGGCACTTCGGTCTTCTCAGGTAATAGCCTATGCTAACCCGGTACACCGAGGATACCGAACAGACACGAACACTTGGTTCGCGTACATAATAACGACTCACGAGGGATTCCGGGGAAAGCTTGATTTTTGGGATTCTGCGATACCGACGAAGAGGGGTCGGGTAATTCATTACCATTGATAATAGCGGCGCATGCGGTGTACGTAGTCTTCTCGAAAGGCTCGAGGGATAATCTATGCTTTGGGAAGTCGTCGATTGACGGGAGGGACGGAATGGAGGAAATGAAGCAGTCGGAAGTGAGCTGAAGGGTCAGGTCATCCTTTCTTCGGTTGCCCAGGAGGGACTTCGTCAGGATGCTCGGATGCAGATTGAATGCATTGAAGAATTTGGGAAAAGTGGTGGTGAGCTTTTATTTCTTTTATTGTAACTCACACTTTTTTCGTGACAGCGGCGTGTTTGACAGATACACGTTTCGTTCTGACACCTCTTGATGGTCACCGGTTTGAGCATCGAAGGTCGGGAAGTCGGGAGTCGGAGGGAGACTTGTGCCCTACATGTGCTTGAGCGGGTTGAACGTTAAACGTGATCAGTGAAAACACCGACGGTATTTAATTGAATATGTGCCGGGCTCACCTGCGATTTAGTACGACGGTTCCATCTGATACCGATTTATAACAACGTCTCAAAGAATGAGCGACGGCCAAGTATTGATCATGAGCAGACGACCCGTTACTGGTGTTGATAAATCGCCTCGCCACCTGGAAGGAATAATTCAGGTAGACAAACGCGATACCGCTACGCAGTAGTAAGTATGGCACTACGTCTTGGATGCCGCGTGGCCTTCTTGGCCTAGCCTGGGACCCATAGTATGCACCACTTGTCCTACAGTTCGCCGCCACATTCACCGGCAACTTTATCATAGAACTTACATTGATAGTTTCCGTTGTCTTCCACCTTTGAGTTGCGCTGCGAGGGAGGTTATAGTACCGAGTACTAGACTGAACGGCACCGGCGAGATCCTACAACGATGCTATAATGCCAACTAATCATTGAATCTTGAATGCTTGGCATGTGTGCGCGCTGGTGCCCATGTCAGCCGTCAAGCTTCCAAGCTTCCAACGCTTCCAAGGAAGATCCGCACCTCAAACGACAGATGTCAGTAACTTATGGTCGGCACCGACTCTCACCGACTGCGCTCGACGACTTCTTGACATGACGAGACTCGATACCAAGGTTGTCATTTTAGATTACTTCCTATGATACATTGCATTCCAGACACTACAAAATCAAGTCAACTAAGATGCCCCATGCTATCCCTAGCTTCCGCACATACCTTTCCTACAAGACCAACTTCCTTAAGTCCACATGCAGCACTTCATCTCGCATACCTCTCTCCTCTGCCACCATCACCATACCTATACGCATAATCCGTACTCCTAGACCTTCGTTTCTTGCTGCTATGTCCATGACGAGAAGTCTCAATGACAACAGGCGGTTGCATACCCATGCCCGCGCCAGCTTGCAGCTGAGCGGTCGGGTAAGGATACGCGGCGCCACCTCCAGCAATTGCCCCAGCAGTGATACCAGCACCGGTAGCAGGAGGCTGAATGACTACAACAGGTGGCTGAGTACTACCAGCAGTTCCAGCCATAGATGGGGTAGTTCCCGCTACGCCAGTTGCAGTGGCAGGTATCGCTCCACCTGAGGTGTTGTCAAGTCGAATTACTTGAGGTGGTCTCCCGGAGCTGCTAGAATATCCCGGAGCGACGCCGGCTGTTTGCATCCCTCCAACTCCTGTACCCATTGCTCCGACCGCGCCTTGACCTTGACCAATTACAACGGGTTGCCCCCCGGGAGGAATTACTTGTGCACCAGACGCCATTGGATATGATGCAGTCGTTTGATTGGGTATCGCGGTCTGAGGTGGGATGACTGCTGGAACGGCTTGCGCTGGCATAGTAGGATACGCTTGAGTACCAGCCATAGGTTGAGCCATGCCATATCCCTGGTTCGCAGGAACACCCATAGCGCCTCCGGTTCCTCCAACGCCATATCCAGCACCGGGGACGGGGACTTGCGTTGGTGGAAGGACAGTGGGAGCACCCGCAGCTCCGGCACCCATACCACCGACTGGAGGGAGCTGGCCACCAGGAGGCAGAACGGGGGAGCGACCCATGGGAGATTCTATGGGCGCAGGACCTGCACGATCAAGCATTGGAGAACCTCCAGGATATCTGTTGGCTCGAGGATCTAGCACTGGAGAAACGGCTCCGCCCATCCCGGCGATGCTTGACGGCGGGGATGGAGAAAGCTCCATCTGCCCTCCAATGGGCGCAGCAGGAGGTAGAGACGAAGCTCGCCTCTGCATCATAGGTGCTGCGTTCCCTTGGTAGGCATAATCGCGAGCCGAGTACATCTGGGATGTATTGGAAGGGGCTACTCCAGCGTACTCGGCCCCTGCTCCCGCTGACTGATTGGCTAATTTCTGCGCGCAAATCCACCGTCAGTATGCACCTAATCCGAGACCAAGTGGAATAGACATGCCCTGTAGAACAAACGAGAAGCCGTAACAACCGCACTTTCCATAGCAGCTCGAAGCCCATAGATATCATTCGCACGTCCGGTTAGCTGCCAAAGCTGACTAGCTGCGAATACCAGCAGAGAGAGTCAGGTCATGAGCGCAAAAGGCAAGGGAGTTCAACGAACCTTCGGCAGCTGCAATAGCGACGAGTCCTTCCTTCAACGTGTCCGTGATATCTGTTCCCAAGGGTTGGAAATGTTCAGGATTGTGCTTCCATATCCTGTATGCTTCGTATGCAGCTGCTTCGCCTACTTCTGCAGGAAGCAACTGACTTAGGTTTTCCTATGCAGTCGTTTAGAAACATTAGCTATAGGTCTGGATATGAGAATTCAAGACATCGCTACTTACAACTCCACTGTATACATTGCGATGAAGTAGCCTACATCGGGTGGTACTGAACGTACCGACGTCTGTTGTTGCCCTTGCACGGTTGAGTAGCTGATAAAATAAGGACCTGTGTGCATATCTCAATCATGAAGCTACCATACGAATTCTGAATTGCCCGATGGACTCACGGGTCAGGATCCGAAGCGTGAGCGTTGAAGTAATCCCAAGCCGTCCCTAAGAGAAGTCAGGCGACCTTGACTTCAAGACAACGAGAGAAATGTCGCCTCTTACATTGGCCTTCTGGGCGATATCCTGGAAGCGGTGGAGCACCTATCTGACACTGAGCAGTCGAAGCAGAGATTGTCAGGTCCTTTGTACTTCAGAGGTCGTCAGCCGACGCAAAGATACCTCTCGTGTTCCCCAGCTCGGATGGCTGTTCCGATAGTGATTATACGACCACGACATCACAGGGAAAGCGTTCTTAACGCTGCGAGAATGTCTTTTGTTATCCGATCTGGTCCTGTGGTACTAGGCAGTGTGCAATGAATGCTCAGGTGGTATACACGTTGGGATGAGGGTATTGGGGGGTATCAGCAATGAGGGAGCCGTAGCATTCATCTCCGTCTTCGAAGTGAAAGTGCGTATATGAAGTTCCTCGAAGGTTGTGGAGCTATGGAAACTTATGGCACGGAACACACGCCTTACGTCGAACCCCGTTAGAGAGTTTTTAGCAGCCTCGTGGCGAGGTTTCCACTATTTTGAACTCGTTCCCTCATTGGAAGGTGCAGATCACACTTTCGAAGACCTGATAGTTTATGAATAATGAAGCTTGAAGCTTCATAGACTCACTACGTAGAAGATCTGAATATTGGGTTGAAAAAAAGCATGAAGGCACCCAATACAGTGGTATTCACGAGACAGGAATAAAATACATGTCGACGACACAAGCACAGTACTAGTCAGAGCATTACGACATAGTAATAAATAGGCTACAAGGGAATGGCAAGCATAGTACAGTGTTATGGTACAACATCGACTTCACGGACTTCATCAACTCAACGCTAAACAATCCTTTCAATCATGCAAATGATCCGTCATTAAGCCAAGGAAACAAAAGAGACACGGTATCAGCATAATTTTGTGGCAGATCTGGGAACAAAGAAGCAAGACAAATATGCGCCGTAGGACGTGCTTTGTGATTATTCAGCGGTACCCGTATCCGGATCCTGCATATCCTGGTACAGGGCTTCTGGAGCGGTGACGGTGGTGGTGGTGGCCGCCACTGTGAGCGTAGCTGGCACTGGATGCCCGTCTATGCCTACTCGGGTTCTGAATGATCACAGTCGAGCCTGCAGGAGCACCGGGTATTACACTGGATGCATATGAAGTACCACCAGGGAATGCAACCGTGCCTCGGTACGGCGTGCCCGGATAGAGTGGCTGACTACCGGCGTACGGAGTCGAGTAACCCATGCTTCCAGGTATGACTGGTGTTGGGGCGTTATATGGAGTCGGGGTGATAGCCCCTCCGTACGTCGGAGTAGCAACCATACTAGTAGAGTAGTTGCGGCTAGGATTGTAGTAAGGGTTGGTACCATATGCGCTACCGACAGTGGTCACAGCCGGCATGGGAACTGTTCCAGTGTAAGGAGTGCCGTAGTTGGGGGGTATGGTGGGTGAAATGCCGACAGTAGAATGGCGGCGGCGGCGACTGTAACCACCGCCGCCATAGTCGTCGTAGTCAGAGACAGAGCTGCGGCTGGAAAAGTATCCGTCACGCTCATCAAGTACCTTTCGGGAATATCTAGTCAGAGAATGTAAAAATTCAGTAACAGAATGCTGCACTTACTCGGTATGCAATTCGAGCGGCGGTCATAGCAGCTGACTCTAGAGCCTGCCGAAGACCATAAGTATCCATGGAGCGGCCTGAGTACTGCCATAGATGTGTTGCTACACAGAAGTTGTTAACCAAACCGCTCAGCAAGTGATACAATAAAGTGAAGCCGGACCTTCTGCCACGGCGAGGCCGATCAAACCTTCGCGCTCGCGTTCCCTTTGCCCCCCTATCTGGGCATACAGAATCTGATGGTGGTGTTTCCACATACGATAAGCCTCATAGGCAGCAGCGGCACCAATATCGGTAGGGAGTGTTTGAGTCAAGGGGACCTAGCTGAAGTCTGAGAACTGCACGCAGACTTGAGGTAAATTGTCTTACCAAGCCACTGTAGATACGATGGTGGAAGACTCTGGCGTCGCGCTTGTCGTAACCGCCATTCAGTCCGTATCCACGAATGCGATCCATGATCGAGTAGAACAGTGACCTGTGTAGGGTTGGATACTAGATCACTAAGGTCTTCGTAGCCACTCACGGATCAGGGTTAATTCCATGTGCACTGTAGTAATCCCAACCGGACCCTGATTCGTCGTGAGCAAGCATCTAGCAGGAAACTGAAAATGACATTACAATGGGGCTGAGGTTGGATATTAGGAATCGGAGGGGCTCCAAAGTTCAGCTGGAGAGCAGTGAGCACAAGCGGTAACCAGGTGAAGTGGGTGGCATCCTACCTGCTGCTGACCCCATCCGGGATAGCTTGTCCTATAATATTCGTAGGCCATTTCTTAATGAAATAGGCCGTAGTGTGCAAGTAGTATTGGGCGAGAAGAAGAGAGTGCGAAATGAACCGAGGGGAAGGTAGGCAGAGTTGAGAGAGGCTGGAAACAACAGTAGATGTGTGAGGCTGAGATCAGCCTTTGGATCAGCCTCAATCTTTATAGCAGCGCCTTGAAGTCACGCGCAACTCAATCTTTGAATAGTATCAGCGCTACGACTCTGACTCTTGTATTACTTACGCGGAGCATACTTGTAGTACTTACAATAAACCTCCTCCTCCGAGTTGTACCTAACCTTCATGCTTGAAAGGAGCTACTTAAAACCCACAGCCCGACTGCCTAACAGTGATACATTCCTTATCAGCAACCTCAGCTTTCGTTTCGACAGGCTCTGTGGACACAGTGGTGAAATTGAAGGTTGCATTCACTAGGATCTGGTATGCCGTCGACACTGCAGAAGACAAACCAGCAGAGCCCAAAACATACGTTAGTACTCCAAATACTCAGCTATTAACGGTGGCGGCACACTAACATATACCCCTAGATTGACAGACATTGACGATGACGCATTGTCCGCTATCATAGATGCGCTGATGGACACTGATACAAGCTTCCTGCGCGTTCGGGCTGTTAAAACGTTGTCAAATCTTTCTTTGACCTGCCGTCAGCTTCGGAGGGCATGTTTGCCAACGCTGCTTCGCCGCTGCCGTATTCTGGTGAGATTCAATCACACGTCCCGACAGCACTTTGACCTGCAGGTCGCATCTCGCATAAGTCCCTATGTACAGTGAGTTTATACATTTCAGTCGTCAGCGTCGGCTAAGTATCCATCTAGATGCTTGCGGCTGATGATAAAAGAACCCCCCACACGGGCGATGCATGAATCTCTGCGATCATTGGTCCTTTGCTTCCCTCGCTTACGAACGCTGCTCATCACGGAGTGCCATGCAGGTCTATCTCTTGCCGTGGTTGATGCGCTCCTATCCTGCGCCACTCCCATCGAAGAGTTTGTGCTGGAGAACGTCGTCTGGGATTACGACCCACCATATAATGCAACGGTGGCTCCTATAGTCGCCCCGCTCAAGAAATATATCGAGCATCAGAGGAATATCGGCCACAGGATTGACTTGAGGGGCCATACGGACACATACATGACTTTCTTTCGCCTCGACCTGCTCAGACAGGTGCGCGCAACCATCGAGGCTATTGAGATGCCCGCAGTAACAGATTATCTGGAGTTCTTGGCCTCCCATACCTGGAATTCCATGCAGGAGCTGATCCTGTATCGGGGATCGTCCGTAGTGGAAGACGGGACCTTATTCCTGCCCGTATTACGTGCTATGCCCAAGTTGCGTGTCGTGAAGATTTTTCTCCCTACAGATCACTATCGACAACCACGTCTCGAGATTTGTCCGCCTGAAGAGGCACGTTCGATGAGTATTACCCCCTTGCGGGAGGTTACCATCGCCAATGTTGCACCTACCGACCACTTCTTTGGCTTGTTGCCAGATGACCTGATGGTGTTGTCTATCAGAGAGACTCCTCGCTATTATTTCTCCCGCGATTGGTGGCCCACTTACCTAGCCACACCCGCCGAGTTTGCGGCCTTGTTCCGTTCGCGCACGTTCACGCAACTCCAACATCTGGAAATGGCCTTCGCAGTCGTCTCAGATGACACTTTTGACGAAGAGCAATCTCTGTATGATGCAATGGTCCACTCGTGTCCCAATGTCCGGAGTCTTGAGGTCCATCGCTACCACGCACCCCAAAACAGTCCGTCGCTGGTGCGTCTCAGTTCCCCGCTATACTGGAAATGACCAATGACGTGACATGTGTAGGAATTAACACTATCTGCTCTTAAACCGCTGGGAAATCTTCGTGATTTGCGACTAAACCTTGACTTTCCTGACATCCCAGTGTATCCTGCCGAACCAGGGGATCCTGAAGCGCTTGCAAGTTCTCTCGTTGCCAAAGCCGAGATTGTAGTCGAATATCTACCCTGGGTGGATACCATATCACTTTTGGCTCACCCTACTTACCGCGAATGGTTCGAGTTCGATGCTTCAAATCGTCTGGAATCTCCATCGCTGAGGAGAACCCTCCGCATAGTGAGGTGAGATGCCAATGCAAATACATTTATTATTATTCATTGCGAATGACCACTCATTGGCTTTGTGTAGAGATGAATATGGCCTCGGGGTACCTGATCCGCCTTTATAGGAGTTGTTCTCGTAGAAACCGAATTGTAGTTGTAAGTTCTTGGTGGCTAGCTCGGAAACCGAAGTGAGCCCCGCGTGCAACCAACTACCAGTTGCGAATCATGCTGATACGTCTCAGGAGTTATTGTCATTCTTCGACCTACCTGGTTCTACCCGGTATGCCGCCCCTCGTGCGAAGCTTCTATCCTAATGCGCACAGAGCGGCGTGTAGTTCGGGTAACCAGCGGGGAAACATCAGATGTCTGCGCTGCTCCCCCAGACGGGGAACAGAATGAGACTCATTCCTTGAGCGCATAAATGTATTGCAGTCCTCTCCTATTGTCAACATATGGATATGGTATTGCAATTCATATGAAGAATCAGACCTCGTGTACAATTGAATTGTTGCAGGGTTATGTTGAGAACATGGAAAGACCCTGAGGGTGAGAAGAGAGTATTTATTATCCTGTTGACTAACCCGGTTTGGAATGTGTCCAGAGCCTTAAGTACTTCTCTCCTCCACGGTCGTCTTGCCATAGATCCTAATACCATTGTCTTGTCGATAGAAGCGACTTTCAACAATGTCCTTCTCAACCAAGCAGGAAACTCCGGAGGGCCATATCGTTCTTGTTCAACCTTTCGAGGGTCTACAAACAATGTTTGGGAGTATGAAGAGCATTCTTCGTGCGGTAGGTTGTTTATACTGCGTAAGATATGTAACGACTCATCGACTGCTTAGAAAATAGCGGACATGTCCCGCTACAATATCCCGATCTCCAGATCTCAGCCACACATGGGTGTATACCTGGACAGCGAAGACGACACCTACTATTGGTTCAGGGAAGCCGTGCCCGATCAAGGCACTTCAGTTCGTCAAACGGTGGCAAAGGGCAATGCACATGCCACTGGCAGGCCCTCCAACTCACGCCGCTATGATCAACAAGGTGCCCACGGGTTTCAATACTCGGCTTCTCCAAGTCGAGATCAGCCGCCTCCCTTGACTTCCGTTCATGTACCAAGTACCACGAGAGGAAATGAGCAACAACAGGTGATCACGTTGCTTAGGAGCGAATGCGGTGGGTATTCAAGTTGTCATCGAATAACACGTTAAGAGTGCTTATTATAGAGTCACGACATTGAAAGTCCACGATCTCTACTTTATAGAAGCTGTGAGCGACCACTAGCGGTCACATCCTTTGTCATTTATAGCGGTGATTAATGCTCAATCTCTCAACAGAACTTCAAGGACTCCGGGGAAAATCAACCCTTCCTGCTCGCCCTTGATACAGGTGCGTTGTCTCACGAACCCAGATATGTGAAATTATTCAGAATTTGGCGGCTTAGGTGCACGTGACTCGTGAGTAAAAATCTTTGATAGATTTACAGTAGTGCGGGTACCTAATGGACGTAACACGTTAACGTTTCAACCCTTGCAACAACTGCATGGTAGCTGGATTTATGGCCGTTCTTGCAAAGCTTTGCCACCTCCAGACAATGATGGGATATTTCAATATGGCAAGAATGTAAAGCCAGCTGTGGATTGGTACCAAGTCCCGCAGCGCAACCCGCTGGACGAGAAACCGGTACACAATAAGTTTGATCTCAATAAGGATACACACCGAGCTGTACGGGGCACAGTTCCGACCTTGATGATATACGCAGATGGAACGGCCGTCGGTGAGTGCGATGTTCATGGTGTGATAAGCCCATTAGCTCACGTCGTCAGAACTGGGACTCGTAAAGACGACTATCACGCTATTACCATGGGGTGCTCATGCCGCGGAATCGGCTCTGCGAAATCCGTTGTTGGGATATCGCCCTATTGTCATCGAAGATTTCCACATAGGCGTTGCTCGTGCCGCAAGTTCAAAGATAGCACAGAAGAAATTCCACGGTATACTAGGGTTGGCACCATCCACGCAGTAAGTCATAATGATATAGGACCTCCCGTCCCCCACTGACAATCGAGACGACCTTGTCCACGCCCAATAGACGCTCTATTTTTGATGGGAAAAATGACAAGATAGTGATATCTGTGCGTGCCCATCTGGTTACCTTCAAGTTGCCTTCGAGCTTGAAGCTTGAAGTATCGAGGCTTTTCGAGGTACTTACCGACATTCATTCATTGTCGCTATTTAGTCGATTATAGAACGACTCAAAGGAAACAAGGCCGCAAATGTAGGCGCTCTGTCTCATCCCTGTATCAACCTTATACTTGCACATTGACCAATACATATCTGGCAGAAATGTGCGTATTACATACGTCTCTTACAAACAAATGAAGTCGGAACGTCGCCATTTGAAAGGAAGTGAGCCATCTCGTCCATCTGTCTAACTGATGTATAACTCACCCTGTGGCTCCCGTCAGGAGAAGCTTTATACAGTTTGGGGGCAATGACTGGCCATTCAAACTTCCAACAGGAGATTTGTACCTCCGATGGAATCTACGGGGCATGCCAGTGATGGTAGAAGATATATCTCCTCTCGACCCTGCGCGCATGAAAGGATGGGGTGTTGGTTTTATCGGCATGATGTTCTACCGACCCGATGGCACTTGGACAGATCCAGTATATCTGAATCCCCCCGAGAACGTAGTGCCTGGTACCATTCTCAGCAACGATGCTGCAGAAGAGGCGTTTCTGATAGACAGCGGTAAGTGGGCAGATTGGGTCCTACGCAGGTATACCATTAATCACACCAAACAGGGAGTGTGCACACCATTCTTCCTGATCAGTATTTTGATAAGGTACTTGAAGTCCTTTACGAGGGTATGACAATGCCGCGCGATGCATCAAGTTGGATACCTTTCAAATGGACATCAGACAAGAGCTTAGTAACCTCTCTACTGTTTCGCTATACGAATAACAAAGGAGAGCGTGCAGTACTGCAAATGCCAGTGGCATCCTATCGATTCTTGGCATTCCCAGAGAGCGTGTTCTCGCCCAACATCTGTCCCGGAGGAGCTTTAGCTTCTACATTCTTTCGTGCGGCAAGCATCCCAAACATGCCATGTAAGGGTATCTTTGGCTTGGTGAGTTCAAAGTTGATGGAACTGGACCTGTTGCTGTATCCGAGCTCATACGATACTTTCATTATTCAGAATTTCTTTTACTCACTTTACCTCGGCTTCCACCATAACATTGAGAGCCGATATGTCTCAATGTATCCTCAATTGCACAGGCAGCAGGACGAGATCCCTCAGCTGCAATTCCCAGATCTGTACTGTCAGGCGCTAGAGAATGAGAGCAAGTAGGCAGAAGTTGGCCAAGGGCCCAACAACGCATTCGTGTACGTTAGATGTTCTGGAGTCTGGGATGAAGCACCAATGAAGGGATGGACGTTTTAAACTTGATCGCTAAGTAGCACGTATTTCATCACAAAAAGAGCGCCGCGTATGAAACCATATAGAACCCCCATAATCCACTAAAACCTCTACAATAGTTGCAGCGTTATTCTAGCCGGTTATCGACGCTGCCCAAGGTATTCCGGTCCACCTAGAACAGGCGGGAATGTCTTTAACATGAAGCAATTGTTCTTGTGTAGTACATACGAGTTTCTAGGTTATATATAATTTTGGAGGTTTCATATCGTTCTGCACCGGCACCGCTCAGAGCAGTGCACATACCCGTTCCCTGCTTTTGGATCACCGCTCGCGTACGCCAAAATGCAGCACGAAAATTGATGTAATATTTGTACAGTACTAACAACACTAATATACATGATATTCGACACACACACATGTTCAGAAAGTTTGAGTATAGCAGAGCAGCAGATGATAGCAAGCGAAACTTGAGATATAGCGAGTAGCGGTCCATGGATTGGATGAGGCAACGGGTTGGAGACAGCAGATGCAGCAGGATAGTCGATACAGAGAGCATGGTTCCGGGTCGGGCGCGAGGGATGAGAGCAGCAAGAGCGATGGCAAGTCTAGCAGTACAAGACAAAGTTGAAGTTACGAGAGACGAGATCTAAGACAGTTAAGCTACAATACATCATTGCAATGACCATGACAGTTGAGCAAGTGAAACATACGATTTATTGCTCAGCGGCGGAGGCACGAGCCTGCTCTTGCGCTCTTCGCCTGCGCTGTTCACGTTGGGCTTCAATCAGAGAGCCGGCCGTTTCATCATCTTCGTCATCGGAAGGCCCCTCGCTCGGGTCCGTCGCGAACACCTCGCTGAAATGAAATGCTCAGCAGCCAATCAACGTGCATAAAGACCGTCACTCACGCATTCCACCAGTCAAGGGTCTCCTTTGCCCACTCTACATCCGATTCGAACAGGCCAATAACTTTCAAGAAGAAGCGCGGCACCTTGAAACGGCCATCGCGGTCTGTCCATGATGACTGCGAACTCAGACCGTAGCGAGTCTAGAACGACATCCTGAGGCGTAAGTGTCAAGCAATGTAATATCAGAAGGGGCATACCATAACTGCGGCATAAGCGATGTGTCGTGGAGTTACCGTAGTCATCTGGTTTTTCTTCGCGATTGGGGCTTTGCCAGGGAGCATTCCTGGATCGGCCGTTGCAGTTCGAGGACCTGTAAATATAGCGCGGAAAACCTACATTGGACGAAAGTTCAGATGTAGAACAAATTCATGAATTCAAACTTACTGAGAGAAGCAGCGGCCCTCTACACAAACCGCTATCAAGGCTATCCCTGTCGTACATGTTTTGATCATACATGAACAGAGGGTAATCACCCTCTTTCGGCCGGCGAATACCATTTTGATACTCGCTGCTGATCCTGCAAAGACGAGTTAGCAAATGTAGAAATCAAAACTGAAGACTGACTCCTCGGGCTTTCTACGGTACTCAGCTATACACGTTTGGGGGCAAAGGAAGAGACCATATCTGATATGGTTGAACCCCCGGTTAGTCTTGTTTGTATCGAGCGGGTCAACCGTTGGATAATCGGTGCCAGGGATGGGGGAGGCGTTTATGAGAAGGGGCACAAGACATTTCGCCTTATGGGCGTCCTCAATTCGAGCACGTCGTGAACTGCAGTGTAGCTGAGAAAAGTGAGCGCGGACCACATAATAGCGAAACAGATGAAGACTTACCTCGTTGAGAATGAGGTTGAGAACGTTAGGCTGCTCCTGAAGAGCCGGCCATGCATCACGAAGGTCAGGAAGCGAGTTGAGGGTCGAATCATAGACAAATTTGGCCTCATTTTGCGTCTCCCGAGCACTATATGCGGTGTAAATAGGTCAATAATGCGCATAT